>CBVK0100681681.1:0-19226 GCA_900067695.1 Picea abies
TTATATTCACTAGTCTTAAAAAATGTGATTGCCAGTCATGATGTTGCAGAAGAAGCATTGATTTATAGTTATGGGAGAAGTTTTAATGGATTTGCGGCAACCCTTTCGGCTGCGGAGGTAGAAGCCATATCGAGTAAGTCTGCAAAATTTCCTAACTGTTATCGGGATATAAGATTTTACTCAGCGCAGCGCAGTTGAAAATACTGCGTAGTTAAATTCTTCGTCCTTGAGCTCTCACGACTTACCGCGTAGTTTCAATAATGCGTTGTAAACTGCGTGTTGTGATGATAACACTAAAAAAAGTAATTTCTTGTCATACATATGTCAACACACAAAAACTTAATATATTACCAACTTGAATATTGTGTGTGGTTACAAAATACAAAACTGTGTAGAGCTTTTACACACGTTCAAACACCAAAGCTTGTTATCAATGACTTCTCCAACTTCCAACTTCCTTACAGAGTTGGTGTTGCTTCTAAATATTAACTATCTCACTACTTTTGTGTATCTGTATGTATCGACTATTTACATATTTTAAAATATATAGACTAAGAATGAGACTTCATGTAAAAGTAAACCGACTTAAACATTTAAGATAACAATATATTTGTCTCATTAATAACGCTCATGCTAATACTCCTACTTGTTATGATTGACTGAGTAATATCCCTTCTTGTTGTGACAGACAAAGTCAGCGTAATCATAAATCTCGACTACGTTGACTCCTAGACAATTGCGCAGTTTCTAAAATGCATCTCTTGCCAAATCTTTTGTATATATATATGCAATTTGTTCTTTAGACCTGCAAAACTCTAAACAAATTTCTTTGTTATTCACCAATTCTCTGATAAAATGATATTGTGTATCAATATGCTTGGTTTTCTTGTGAAACACATGATTCTTGGACAGCTTGATGGCGGAATTGTTATCACAAAACACTGTAGTTAGTTCATGTTGTTCCTGCACCAAATCCTTTAACATTCTTCTCATCCAAACAGCTTGACAAGCTATGCTTGTAGTTGTGACGTACTCAACTTGAGTTGAAGAAAGAATCCTTTAACATTCTTCTCATCCAAACAGCCCGACAAGCTGTGCTTGTAGTTGTGACATACTCAGCTTCAGCTGAAGAAATAGTCACAATGGGATGCTTCCTTGATTTCCATGACACTATACCTGTTCCAAAATGAAATAAGTACCCAGAGGTACTTTTCCTGTCATCTATGTTGCCTCCATAATCACTGTTAGTATATCCAATAAGTCTGAAATCTTTTGAAGTAGAATATTTAATGCCAAAGTCTTGTGTTCCATTCACATATTTCATAATTATTTTACCTGCCTTCCAATGGGATTCTTTTGCAGTTTCCAAACATCGAAATTAGGCTCACTCCATACATAATATCAGGTCTTGTTGTTTTCATATACATAAGAAGTTACCTACAAACATTTTAAATAGAGTGAGATCCACTTTAGATCCTTCATCCTCCTTGCTTAACTTCAATCTTACTATGTCAGGTGTTGGAGCTTCTTTTGAATTTATCCTGTTGAATATTTTAAAGATTTCATGTGCATATTTATATTGAGAAATAACTATACCATCTTTGGACTAGTGAACTTCAATGCCCAAAAAATATCTCATAAGCCTCAAATTAGTCATTTCAAATTCATCCTTCATGACTGCCTTAAATTCTTCTATGCCAAAATCACCTGTAAAAATCAAATCATCTACATATAAAAAATCAATTAGCATATTACCTTATTGATTTTCTTTGATGTACAATGTTGGATCACAATCACTTGTTTGAAATCCATTATGATTTATATAGGAATCTATGTGACTATACCAAGCTCCGGGAGATTTCTTTAATCCATACAGTGCCTTCTTCAATCTATATAGTTTGTTTTCTTGTCCTAGAATCTCATAGCCTTGTGGTGTTCCACATATACTTCCTCCTCTAAATGTCCACTCAAAAATATTAACTTTACATCCATTTGATAAACAGGGCATTTATTCTTTGTAGCAATAGCCAACACAGTTCTAATTATGTCCATCCATGCAACTAGCGCAAATGTTTCATTGAAATATATTCTGGGTTGTTGTGGGAAACCCCTTGCAACTAACCTCACCTTGTTCTTCTGCACATTTCCATCTGCATCTTTCTTAGTTTTATAAATCCACTTGACACTTATCACATCCTTGTCCTCATGTACATCTACCAATTTCCATGTTTGATTGTTTTCTATGCATTCAATTTCTTCATCCGTGGCTTGTTCCCATACATCATCCTTGACAGCTTCTTCAAAAGTTAATGGATCATCTATTTTTGAAAACAAAGCAAAGACTGAAAATGAATTTGGTGTATCAACATTGTAAATTTCTCATAGACTTATTTTCTTCCTTGGTAACAGACTTGTTAATGTTGGATCTGGAGATGTAGAACTACTTGGAATTCTTGCTGGAGTTTTTTGTGATCTAGGTGTGGACTACGCACTTGCATATCTCAGTGAAGTAGTTTGTGCTGCTAGTTTTGTCACATTTCTAGGAGTGGAAGGAACTACACTCTCACTTGTAATTGGTGTTTGAACCACTTCTTCCTCCATGTCATCATGCCCCATAGTATCAAAAAAATTAACTGTCCTTTCTATTCTTCCATTCCATGCTTCATTCTCCACAAATTGAATATCGCGGTTGATTATAAGTTTTCTTGCAATAAGATCATACAGTTTGTAAGCTTTTGTATCTTTAGAATACCCAAAAAATATACATTTTTTTCCTTTGTTGTCTAATTTCTTTCTCATCTCATCTGGAACATGTGCATATGTGACACAACCAAAAACTTTTAAGTGTGCAACATTATGCTTCATACATGTTCAAGCTTCTTGAGGAACTTTGTTTTTAACACTCTTTGTTAGAAATCTATTCATGATGTATATTGTAGTTGCTACTTCCTCGGCCCAATACTCATTTGACAAATGTTTGGGTTCCAACATATTGTGTGTCATTTCCATGATGGTTCGATTCTTCCTCTCTGCAACACCATTATGTTGTGGTGTATATCGCACAATAAATTTCCTGTGAATGCCATGAACTTTTAAAAATTTCTTAAGATCTCTTGAAGCATATTCACCACTTCTATCAATTATTATAACCTTGATGTAATAACCACTTTGATTCTCCACAAGTGATTTGAAATACCAAAAACAACCAAATGCATCAGATTTATGTTTTAGAAAATAAATCCATGTTTTTCTTGAGAAATTATCAATAAATGTAATAAAATAGGTGGTGCCTCCTATAGATGGTGTTTGCATTGGTCAACATATATTTGACTGTAAAATTTTCAGTGGAGCTTTTTCTCTATATGTCTTGCCAACTGGAAATGACTCTCTATGTTGCTTTCCAAAGATGCAGCCTTCACATATTCTTTCTGGTTTTTCAATTAATGGAAAACCTTTCACGATATCCTTTGTATGTAGAATCTTCAGACCTCCAAAGTTAAAATGTTCAAATCTAAAATTACATAGCCATGAATCATCCTGCACTACAGATTGGAATGTTACCTACAACTCTGCGCCACTGTCTTCTTCCTTCTTGAAACTGCGTGCACTACCTTTTCCTTCCTTGGAACAACACACACTTACCTCTTCACTTTCTTATTTGAATGCAGTGTCAGAATGCACGTATTTTGTTTCATGGATAGCTTGCACTATTTTTCTCTTTATGGTTGGCTTCAATTTCAATGGAAACACTATGTTTCTTGTCATCTAAATTCTTGTAATAAGTTGGTTGTTTGGATATCTATCCAAAATAACATATTGATTATCTTCCATGTAGATTCTATACCCTTTTTGTAATAGTTGTCTTGTGCTCATCAAATTATGTTTTAGACCAGAAACATAATATGCATTATGCATAACCTTTTGCTCCCCCTGCCTAGTTAAAATGTTAATATTGCCTTTACCCAAGACAATGACTTGGATATCTATTCAAAGTGTAAATTTAGTTTGGATTGACTTATCCAAACTAGAAAACAATTCTAAATTTCTTGTCATGTGATTACTACAACCTGAGTGTAAATAACATGTCACCTGGACTTTCTTGAGCGACATTGCATTCAACTAGTGAGATTATAGGAATCTATTCATCATGTTCCATAAATATAGGACTGCAGGGAGTATTTTTTATGCTTGATTGATCTTGACCTTCCTTATTTTGATTATATTGTCTCTTCTTGCATTAATATTCATAATTTCCAAACTATTTATAGTAATGGCACTGAATCTTTGATTTATCAAACCTCTGACCACTTGACTAACTAGTGTTTAGATTTTGACCTCTACCACTAGTATTTGCAGGATTGCTAATGTGTCTACCTCTAGTAGAACTCCTTCCTCTTCCTCTAGGTTTAGATCTCCCCCTTCCTTTTCCATGACTTATATATGACTGTGCGGAAAAATCATTTTCTAATGACATATTTTACCTATTCAATCTGTGTTCATGATTAATGAGGGAGGCTTGCAACTCATCTAGACTAAACCAACTTAGGTCTTTGTTATCTTCCAAAGTCACAAGAAGAGTATCAAATTTAGGAGGAAGACTACTAAGTACCTTCTCAACAACCTTTCTATCCTCTATAGTTTCTCCATGAGACTTAATATGATTTATCGTGCCAGTAACATGGGTGTAAAAGAATTATACTGAATTTTAGTCTTTCATTGACAAATTTTCAAAATCTCTTATAAGAATTTGTAATTTTTAATTCTTGACTTTGTTTGTACCTTGATAAGAAGTTTTTAATTTGTCCCATGCTTCCTTGGATTTCTTTGTTGATGCTACTCTTGGGATTGTTCACTCATACATGGCATGATGTATGTAAAACATTGTCTTTCCATCCTTCTTCCTTTTATCTTTCAAGGCATCCTTCTCAGCTTGTGTGAGGGAATTGTATGTTTCCTGATATGTTGGTTCCACATATCCATTTTTAACTATCTCCCACACATATTGACCCTGAAATAGTGCCTTCATGGTCAAGGACCATAACTCATAATGTTTTCCTGTAAAAGTGGGAGGTTTCATATTTGAAGTAGAAGCCATGTTTTCACCTTACAACATAGTTGTTTCTCTTTAATATTTCTCTTGAAACCTACTCTGATAAGCTTTCTCTGATACCATATCTTGGATCTACAATGGACAAATTTTACTCAACACAATGCAGTTGAAAATACCATACAGTTAAATTCTTCATCACTAATCTCTTGAGACTTACCACCTAGTTTCAATAATGTGTTGTAGACTACGTGTTGTGATGATAACACTAAACAAAGTAATTTATTGTCATAAAATTAACACTTTTCTACTCAAGCACATAAAATCACATATATGCTTTCAGTGCAGATTCAAGAACATATAAAGCTACTTAATCTTGCACAAAAACAAAGAGAATGAATTTTCAAAGTGTTTGAACACATAAGAACTCATAAATACTCATAAATATGTCAACACAAAAAAAATTAATATATTACCAACTTGAATATTACACATCGTTATAGGATACAAAACTATGCAGACCTTTAGCTCCAACAACTTCTACACACTTTCAGAAACCATAGCTTGTGCTCACAGACTTTTCCAACTTCCTTGCACAACTATTGTTGCTTCTAACTATCAACTATCTCACTACTTTTGTGTGTCTATATGTATCGATTCTTTACAAACTTAAAAATATATAAACTAAGAATGAGACTTCCTGTAGAAGTAAACCGACTCAAACATTTAAGATGACAATAAATTTGACTGACTCCATATGCATAACAGAGCTTGAGAAAAATAAAATATCAGCTCATTAATAACACTCATGCTAACACTCTTTCTTGTCGTGTTTGGCTGAGTAACATCTATTCTTTCCATGACAGATAGAGTTAGCATAAGCGTAAATCTCATGATTTGTAATTAATATCTCCAACAATATCTATAACAAAGGTGTTGATATTGAAGACCCATTGAAAGATTTCATGTCTCCAAGAGACTCAGATGGACACAAGACGCACACTTACTGATGTGAAAATAATAAAGGTTTCTGTATAAATATTGCAAGTGGAAAATGTATGTGTCTTGGTAAATTGGATCAAGTTGCAAGAACATAAAAATTATTGAGTTTTTACTTAAAATGAACAACAAAAACAATCGTAAACAACTATCAAAATAAGCACATAACACAACAAAGTGATAAAGGAGTTCAACCCTCTCTTAGGATACATATCCTGGTCCATATTCCAATGGATTATTTTCATTATATGCTCAAAATTGTTAATATAGTGCTTTACAATGCTCAGAATGGAAAATAGATGGCTCCAATGACTCCAAAATGTCCAAAAACTCATGTCCGGGCTCTTTCTGCACCTAGTTTGACCAAAAATTGAAGAAAATACTCTTCCTAGAATTTTTTCCCCAATACTTGTTGTCTCTACTCTCCAAAACGCACCCACTGTGAAAAAACTCATCCTCCCCTCACCAAACCTATCTCCCACACGCAATGTGGGTCGTGGGCAGATTTGTCACACTGTTAGCTGAATTAGCACCCTTTCTAGTGAAGATCTGGATCTCATGGATCATGTGGCCAAGTGTTTGGATAATTTTCCACACTCGTCATTAGTTCCCTGTCGGTTCCATACGTGCTTGGTCACATGGAAAGGTTTGTGGTTGTGTGACCAAGGGCTGGGGCTTAGCCCCGACCCTTTTCCCCATCAACAAAAACATAGGGTAAGTTTAAATGTTTGTTTTAAAACTATAGTGTTAAGAACAATTGTAGGTGGGTTGGTGGCCCAACCTACATAAAACCTTACCCCTGAAGAAGGTCATGGGTTTGACCCCTACGGAGCCAAAAAAACTTTTATACAACAAGAAGGGGGTGCCACATGGTGACCCTTGAGTGGGCCACATGGCACCCTATTATTGGCCACCAAAACTTGCCACGTGTCGACCAATGATTGGTCCACGTCACCCTACCTTTTCAACAGTCCATTCCACCCTTCCACATCATTTGTATAGTCGTACGGACTGTACAGTCATTTTCCATGTCAACCTGTATAGACTGCACAGACAACAAAATTTGCTTGTTTGGGAAAATGGACAGAACAACATATCTTTTCCATATAGACTCAGTTTGATCCCATTCAAGTTGTGTTGGGATCGTGATGATGATTTCATGCAATGAAACCATTTTCAATCAATTTTGAACACTTTTATTCTTGAGCATTTTTTTTATCCCCTGGATCACTCCTCCCCATTGAGAAGCTTTTGGACCTCCAAAAGACTATTTTTAGTCAATATGTAGATGAGGGTATAGTTCCCTCACCCTTCCCACCTCAATCCATTTATCTTTTCTTGGATTCGTTCCTTTGAGACCAACACAAAGGTACTCCACATTCCCTCATTTTGAAGTTCTTGTCTTTCTGTCAAGGATTGTATCCTCGTGCAATTCTTAAAGATATTCTGGTGAGAATTTCTCTATTGAAGGAATCTGAACATGCTCTCCTTGATCATAAATAAAAATAGGCTCATACAATATCAAATTCTTAACATTAACAACTGCATACATTTTCATATAAGGAGGAAAATTCAAACATAAGGAATTGTTAGCAATTTTTTTCAAGACTCTTAAAAGGTCCATATCTGATTGGTTTCATATTTTTACCTTTTCCTTTAAGCCTCTCTTCGCTAATGAAAAGACAAAATTCATCACTAACTTGGAAACTATGATCAACATGATGCTTGTCATGTCTTGTCTTGTACTTGGCTTGGCTCTTTTCCAACTATTCTAGTACCATTCGATGCACCAATTGAATTTATTCAATGAACTTCTTTTTTCTATCAATGTCATAATGACCATCAATAGAAATATCCTTACCAAAGATAAAATCTAAAGGATATTTTGGAAAGTAACTAAAACATGCCTCAAATGGAGATGTTTGAGTCGATGAATGCTTATCTCGGTTATAAGCATGTTGAATTTAGTGTAGGCACTCATCCCAAAGAATAGGATGTTTGTTGCAATAACCACGAAGAAGATGTACTACTCTTCTATTCACCACTTATGTATGACCATCAGTTTGTGGATGAAATGTGGTGCTCTTTTTCATCTTGTTGTCCATGAGTTCCCATTAGCTTGACCAAAAGTTCCCAATAAATCGAGAATCTCGATCAGAAATAATGGATTTGGGAAACCCAAAATTTACCCATACATGTTAGAAGAAAATTTGTGTCATTTGTTCAGTTGTAACCAACATCTTCCTTTTTTTAACAATAACTGGGAAAATTTCTATTAAAAAGGTGTGGATAAATCCACTGTAGTACAAAAAATGGTCGTGCAGGGCCTTTGACAAATAGATGCTTTGAAGATTGGGACTTCTATTACAAAATTTGCAACCCCTGAATTGCTGTATTTCCTAACTATAACATTTTTGTTGTATTTCGAAGAATATGACCTCTAGAAAAATCCATTTATGCATAGCAAAAAACAAAACATAGAAAAATAAAATTATTGGATCAATTACATGGTTCTTTTTTTACCTTCGAGTGTCCATAGTTCTCCAAAAATGGGTTTGATGCATGCTCATTGAGGTATGGGACTTGATTCACTATGTCAGAAGTTAAATTCCTAGAAGCTCGTTGGTTGCTAGCTGGGGTGTTGGGCTACTCATGTTTTCTTTCCATCAGGTCCATATCACCCTGCATAATATCCAACTGACTACTTTGTTCCTTGAGTTGGCTTCGTTGTCCGTAGATTTCATCCTATAATCTTTCAATTAAGTGCATGTGATGAGAGAGAGTTTCGATATTGAAGGTCAATGTGGATTTGATTTCTCCCATGTGTATTCTCAGCCTTTGACACCCTGCACAGTCTTTCTCATGGTCCTGATAGTATTGACCTATAAATAACTCCAGTGAATTCATGCTCCTTGGCTCAATATGATCCTTCTTCCTATTTTCCATGATGTTAAGATGGGAACGGTCCTTCAAGTGGCAAGGGAGGGTGCCCCAGGCATAGTGTGGTGAGAGAGCACAGGATCTGGGCTTTCCCATAGGAGGCCACACTGAGAAGTTATGGGTAGGGTGGTTCAAAGAGGAAACATAGGTTAATTCAAGGAGAAAAGGTTCTAGAATAGGATCAAGAGCATTTCTCCACAAGAATAGGATTGCTCGGTATCTCTGGTTTATGCATCCCCAAGAAACAATTACTGCATAATTCATTTTGAGCTAATAAATCTCAAACTTTACATGGTAATATGTACTTGGGCCCTTCAAAACTTCGAGCCAAGGAATGAACCCTTCATCATCCTGACGATTCCACATAGCTTCATGATTGTTGCACGCTCATCCCATCTTATTCATAGGCTTCGAAGATCTGGTACCCAAGAACTCAGATGGAAAAATGATAAATCCATTCCACACCATGATGAATTGATCGTTCCAATTCTCATTAACACGATTTAAACTCTACTGACGAGTACGTGTCATAACTCCTTCCAGTTCTCGCGATGGAGCACCAAGTGTCCCCTAGCCTCTTTGTACATTGGCTTAAGATCTTGTGGGTTATCATTAAACAAGGGTTGATAAACCTTCCTCATCCTCCACGCCTAAGGTTCTGGGTAGCTTCCTAATGGCCAAAATTGGCCATTTTGTCTGCTTACTCATTGTTACATCTCAGGAAATGGAAGAATCCGGTCTTTAAAGTCTTCGTGAGTAGGTGAAATCTATCTATTACCCTCTTTAAACTAATTTTTTTTGGTTTGGAGCCCTATATCATTGTTCTTATGATAACCTTTGAATCTCCTACTACGTTCAGGTTTTGAATTTGACTTTGATTTTCCAGATGAAGACCTTTTAGAAGGGCATACACCTCTTCTTTATTATTGGTGTCCTTCCCTATATTCTAGTAATAGTTCAAGCCATCAAAGAAAAGTGTGTGATCTGATTTTCCTTGAATGCACTCTTCTATGTTAAGGATAGAATGAAGCTTCCAGGAAGATCTATGTATAGAATGAAAAATCTTGGTGTATTAGAGGTTAAAGCTTGTGATCCAAGCCCACTAAGAGTTGTTCCAATTAGACGTGTCTTCAATGCTCAATTTTTTTGTATTCATAACCTCTATCAGTTGAGTTTTGGACTTGCAAGCCACACTTTGGGGTTGTGACATTTTTCCCTAAGAAATTTTTCTATTCCTTGTTAGCCATATTTTTCAGCATACATGTTTGGGAAGGGACTTCCACAATCTTTTAAAGATTGATTTTCCATGAAGGGAGCCTTGCTAATATCTTTCCCAGTGCCTGAAGAAGGGATTTAAAAATGAATGCCATCTTATCTGGTTGTTCATTTCTCTGTAGACATATTCCCAGACTATTATAGAGAAGGAGCATTCCCAAAAGAGGTGTTTCATTTTATCTTGGTTCCTTTGGTAGAGAGCACAAGTGAAGGGACCATGCAAGCCTCTTTTCATCAATTTTTCTCCTGTTAATATTTTTCCATGAGCTAGGGACGAAATGAAGATTTTTATTTTGGGTAGGGAATCCTGGCTCCAATTTTTTTTCTATTTGGCTGAAGATTGTAGTGCCCTTGAACTGGAAATGAGGATCTTGTATCCTTATTTTACTATTTACCTATCTATTCCCCACCCTCGACTGTCCTGGAGATCCCTGAGTAAAGGAGTTTCTCCTTTAAGAAGAGATATCAACACTTGGGCTTGATTCTGCAGGTGAGTGAGGGATTCCCCTAGGTTCCAAGACTTCCATGATCCATCTTCATTCCAAGATGATATATCAAAAAGAGTGAGATTTTTTTGTGAAGTCATCCATCTCTTCATATTGTTGATCTCTTCTGCTCAAGGTGTGGGATCGGTTCCCAAAATTGGGTCTTGCCAAAGCCTAATAATTTTTCCATTTCTAGGGATCCATGAAAGGTGCTCTTTAAAGAAGGGAATTGAGGCTCTTATCAATTTCCAGATTTGTGAACCAAGTTGAATTTATGGGATAGAATCTATGAATCGTTTCCTAGCACCCAACTTGTAGTTTTGGTTATGGTTGTTTTCCACTATTATTTTCTTCCTGAAATAAGTCTCCATAGTAATTTCTCTCCCATAGCTATATTGGTGACTTCAGGGTCTCTGATTCCATGTCCCCCACTGTTTTTATGAGAGGATATTGTAATCCAATTTATGAGATGAAATTTTTTGGAATTGGTCTTTTCCCCTTGCCAAAGAAATTTGTGGATGAGTTGGTCAATGTCTTTCAAATCTACCTTTGGCGCTAGGAGGGAAGAAAATTGAAATAGGGGAAGAGAGGACAGAACTTATTTTATCAAAACCACCCACCCAGTTGGGTTGAGCCACCTTGTCCCCTATGACTCCATCTTTTCTCTGAATTTTCGAAGGCTAAGATTCCATTATTATCTAGGAAGCATTTTTATGCAAATAAGGAGACCAAGGTATTGAAAGGTTATCCACTCATTTGAAATAGCAAAGCCCAATATTTCTGCAATCCCTAATCTACTTAGATCTAAAACATTACACACATAAATTTGATTTTTTTTCTTGTTCAGAAGCCCTCTCGAGGATGAAAGGAAGGAGTCCACTACCTGCTTGGTTCTTCTTTCCATGATTTTCGAAGCACCACTTAAGAGAATCGTATCATCGACAAATTTAGAGTGATTGATTCACTTTCCTCCTTGAGCTATTTTGATTCTTGGGATTTTTCCATTGGCGCATTCCCATTTTAGTCTTCGGTTGAGAGATTCTTCCATAATCACATAAAGAAGGGGGGAGAGAGGGAATCCCTTCCTCACTCCTTTGGAGAATTTAAAGAAGGGGGTTTGTCTTCCATTTAGAAGAGGGATGATCCAAGGATTAGTAATACAATTTCCCATCTAGGATATAAACTCTTGGTTGAACCCAAATTTTTTCATCACTTTATACAAGAAGTCATGCTCTACTCTATTAAATGCATTTTCCATATCTATTTTAATTGTCATACCTGATTCCCCTCGAGAGTTGCTTGAGTGAATTTCTTCTTGCACCAGGATGAAATTGTCCCAAATTTTCCTTCCTTCCACAAATCCTCCTTGATTGGGAATAATCACAGATCTCAGAAAAGGAGTCAGCCTGTTAGAAATGATTTTATCCATGATTTTATAATAAATATTACAAAGAGATATAGGTCTAAATATGTATAGAGAGGTTGCTCCAAGATATATTGGAATGAGTGCTAAAAAGGAGGAATTGGTGGCTCCTCCCATTTTTTTTTATTTGTGCACATATCTGATCATTATAATGAAGTCAAGCTTGATAATGTGAAAACATGTTTTGTATAAATGAAGCGTGAACCCATCCGAGCATAAGGATTTATCCTCATTGAAATGATTGATTGCTTTTAAAATTTGTTTATTGATCTTGCCATTATCTTCTTCTGAGATTTTTCTAGGAATATGAGTGAGGAGAGAGTCGGTTGAGTCTTCGTATGAGGTTCTTTCCAAAGTATACAGCTTGAGGAATTTGTTGGAATTTTGATGCTTAATTTGATCAAACTCTTTTATGATTTCTCCCGATTGATTTTTTATTTCTGAAATTTGATTTTTCCAATGTCTTGATTTTGTTTGCCTATGAAAGGAGGTATTTTGGTCTCCTTCCTTCAACCAAAGACTTCTAGAATCTAATCTCCAGGTGATTTCTTATTCTTTTAACGGTTTCATGTACTCTTTGTGCACCTTTTGTTCATAAATTAATTGAATTTGGTGGACTTCTTTTGTCTCCATTTCACCTTGTATTTTTTCTAGTTGATATTTTTTTTCTTTGACCTTGAACTGAATCAGAGTCAAGGAATATTTTTCCCATATTTTAAGAGTCTATTTTACCAAATTCAACTTCTACACCCAGATGAACATCGTGGAACCAGTGATCCATCGGTTCCAAACTCTTGAAATAGTGGGATAGAAATTTGGGTGATCCATCCACAAGGGGTTAAATATGAAAGGAATAGGACCCCAGTTTATATGAGTTTCAAAAGCTAACAAGATAGGGTGATGGTCCGATCTTTCCCACAGAAGGATCGTTGAGTAGGTTGTGCTAGGAAATGCAAGAAATGAGTTGCTTATTAAAAAATGATCAAGAATGGTCGCAATGTGGCCTGACCTTGCTCTTCTATTGTTTCAGGTATGAAGACATTTGGATGGGGGAACATTGTAGAGATCCATATCCGAGATTAGGTCATCCATTTTTTCTATGAATTGATCTCTTACTATGGATCCACCTCTCTTTTATTTTAACCCTTTTGTGGTGTTAAAATCCCCAGCTATAAGTAGATTTTTGGGGAGAGAATCATTGGGTAAATATAGGAGGGATCTTCAACACTCCAATTTTTCCAAGTAGTTATTTTTCATATAAACATTATTTATTGTATAGATCATACCTATGGATTTTTTGGTTAGAGACACCAACATCTAGAACTGGGACTGCAAGTGATCCTCTAGATTGAATTCGTCTATGTTCCAAAATGTACAAATCCCTCATGAGGCACCTCTCAATCTAATTGATTTTCCTTTGTCGCTTTTCCAATTTTTTTTCTTTTCTTGAAGGGTTTCTTGATCCCTCATTTTTGTCTCCTAGAGTAAAAGTATTGAGGAATTTTTGATTCATATCATCTTTCAAACTTCTTCTTTTTTTTCCCTGCTCCCTAGTCCTCTACTATTCCAGGAGACAACTTGCATAATTTACCAGTGGGTTTTGAGACCCCCCCTTTAGAGGGATAAGAATTTTCTCCCTTATGTTGGTTTGACTTGTTTTTTCCTGATTTAGTCTCTTTCCTTAGCACTTCCTCTAAGGTTTTTTGGATACCTAATTCCTTCTCTCGGTCTGTTGTTGATTCCCTTTTGTTTATGTTAGATTTTCTTTGTTCTTTTTTATTGTAGTTGGCTCGGTGACCTCTAAATATGAATCACTATCGAAAATGTCTTGTTATTCTTCCTCAGGAAAAACAGGAATCTCTAGAGGGAGGTTCAAACAAAAAATTGTTGTGTTTTCCTTGCTTTAGATCGTGATCTCTTGCTCTTTTCCTTTTATGTTCTCTTCTTATGTTTCTTATTTCCTCCTTTTTCCATTCTCTTCCTGATGGTCTCTGTGATCCCCCGTATTATCTTCGTTTGGTAGTCTGGTGAACCTATTATGGCTTGATTCTCCTTTCTGAGGTGAACTTGGGGGTATTTCTCCCAGATCTATGGATTTTTCACCTTTCCCTTGTGAGGGGTTCAGGGAAGTCACATTCTCATTAGTTTTTTTCCTTTTCAGCTGATCTCATTGATCATGTTTCAATTCTTGTGTCTGGGCTTCTTTGTTTTGCAGGCGAGATTTTGCAAAATTTCTATATTCATGGCATGATTTGAATTTGAATGGGATTTTCTCATAGTCAACCTGTTGCACATAAGTCTAGTTATCTATATTCAGCTGGATTGCCTTTGGAAGTCCTTTTTCCAGATACACTTCCACATAGATTATGGTGCAATATTGAATCCCTTCTCTTGGTTCAGCACAATCGATGTATTTTCCCAATGAATTACCTATGTTTTTTAGGGTTTCATCATTCCAACAGTGTAGAGGGAGGAATGGGATCCTAACCCAGACAGGGAATGCTGAAGGAATATCATTTTATAGAATGAATTATGGGGTCCATTTATTGAGATACATTCCTCTTTCACCCATGAAGTATGGACCACTACGAAATATTAGATCCCTATCTTATTTTTTGCAAATAGGAATGCAAAGAAACCCTTACTGCAAAAGGCCTCACACATTTACCCCAGATCAGTTTTCCCCAGTTTAGCTATAACCATTGATGCATGGCTTTGGGGGAATGCCATAACCTGGTGAAATACCCTATCAAACCATTTTATTTCAATCTGAGCACTAGTGATCGGGCCGAAGAAAGATGAAAGACCACTTTAGAAATCTTTTCCATTTGTTTTACAAATCTAGAGGGAGGATACTTGTGGGTATTTTCATAGGAGGAGATCATTGCATGAAAGGCTTGAAGGTCTGAGGACGAGGATCCTGGGGGGGGATCCCCCTCCTTAGAGGGTTCCATGGTTGACCTACTCAGATCTGTGTAATGTTGAAATCCTAGAGGCACCTCACTGCAGAAACCCTAGCACTTGTAGTGCGCAAGGATTCTTGGTAGTAACCAGATATTGTTGTAACCTGCTTCTTACAAGGCATTAAAATACACATTTTTATGAAATGATCAACCACAACATAAATATAATTATGATTATTTTTCGACATAGGTAATCCTCCTACAAAGTCCATAGAAATGATTTCCCTAGGATGAGAAGGAATCCGAGGTGGAGTATACAATCCTAACTTTATGTTGTTAGGCTTACTTGTAGCACATAAAGAACATCCTCTTACATATCGTGAAACACTTTCATTTATTTTAAGCCAATAGAAATACCTTTGCAAATTAGCCATTGTCTTGCTTACACCAAAGTGGCCAGCAATAAAAGAAGAATGTGTTTCCCTTATGATGTTGACTCTTTCACCATGTGGAATACATAGCTTTCCAAGATGAAACAAAATTTTATCATGCACATGGTAATCCAATTCCTCAACTTGGTTAGAATGACACAAAGTTGCATAAACCTCTTTGAAATCAACATCTAAAGAATATTGTTCAACATAGCTCTCATACAAGATAGAATTATGCTTAAGAATAACTGAAGCACTAACAATAGGCCTAGAAAGAATATCAGAAATTTTGTTATAAATTCCTTTCTTATACCTGATAACCAAGTGGAATTATTGTAGGAAACCCATCCATCTGAAGTTCATTTCTTGTTGTAACTTTGTTTGTGATTAAAAGTATTGCAATGGTTGATGATATGTGTGAATAATAGTTTTTTTCCCCAAGAAATATTGTTTCCATTTTTTCACACTTTGCACCAATGCATACAACTCCTTGTCATGTGTAGGATAATTAATCACAGCCTCAATTGCTATCATATGGTTGTGATTTTTGTTTCATCTCTCGAATCAAATCCTAAATCATGTTGTGTAGTTGTAGTAGTCTTTGGTTTCCCTTTGTTGTTCAACTTTTTGGGTCTCATTTTAGGATGAAGTTTCCAACAATGGTATTCATCATGGCAATCTTTTGAACAATGTTTACATGAGAGTTTTTCTCCCTCTTTCTTGACTGAAGAATTCTTCCTTCCTTTCCCTTTGAATTTCCCCTTTCCTTTGTCTTCGTTATAAAATGGTTTATTCCTACCCTCTTGATCTAGGTGGATATTGGTGGCCACCCATCTATTCCACTTGGACCCCCACCATTGTTTCTTTTAGTTTTTCAGTTTCCTTAATTGTAGCACAATTTAGTATTTTTGGTAGTTTTTCAGGTCCTGAACTTCCGGAGCCATTTTGAGGCCGTAAACGACATTTTTTGGGAATCAATCGACCAATAAATATTAGTTCATTTTGAACCATCACATTGTTGTCAGTCGTTGTATTCCTCAGATAGATCTTTCTAACAATGTATCATATGCATCAAATGAAGATAGTATGCCGAAGTTACGACCTAGGGAAATTGATGTACCAATTTACCCCGACGGGGCCCATATTATGGTGTTTCATCTCCTAGGGTTAGGTTTGTGGATGTTTAGGGTTCCCATTGTTTCTCAATAACATATAGGCCTCTGAGCCTCATTGTAACACAACTTTTAAAGGCATGTAGTCACCACATCTCTTCTCAGAGATAATCTACCAACACCCTAGCTATTTTATTTCTATTTTGTCTATAAACAAATTTTAGTTCTTTGATATTAATGAAATGAAGTGTTATTTCCATTGCATCTTTGTATTCATGGTTATTTTTGTATTCTGTTGCGTTCCTACATAAATTTGGATCAGTGGTATCAGATCAGTGTTCTGTTTCTTGGTCCTTCTTTGCATGTCCCCAACGAGGTCAAAGTTAGGGCTCGATCTAGTTGAACCTTGGCAATATCAGCCTTGCAAACTCCGAAGATCTCCCATGTGGGACAAAAAGAAAGATGAGGGAGTAGGAGATCCTATCAAAATATTTCTCTAGGAGGCCCTTGAAAAAAAAATGAACGCGATGATGGATAACTTCGCCCAAATCCTTCAATGATTGCCCACTCGCGGTGCATCTGCATCTATTAGCCACTCTAGAGGCGCAACCCCTTTTAAGGTACATGTAAACTTTGACATTCCCATATTTGATGGGCAAATAGATGCATATGCCATAGATAGATGGCTATATCTATTAGAAGGATATTTCTCAGTTCATGATTGTTTCAATCAGGAGAAGATTATTTTTTCACTACTCAAAGTTGCCCCCCATGTCAGGGACTAGTGGGAAACCTACTGTGAGAAAGGATGAGGAGGAAACCTCTCTGTTCTCGACCGTACCCACTTGGAATTATTTCCGAGATGCCATCAAGGAACAATATTATCCTGTGGAGAGCTATGAGGACGAGTACATACAATGGACTACGATGCGGAAGAAAAGGGATCAAGATGTGCATGAGCTGACAAATATGTTCCATACCTTTCTTAAAAAGTTGGGTATCAAAGATTCAGAGAAACGCTTGGTTTTGAAGTACCACAGTTGTCTACACACATAAATTTAGGAGGAAATGGAGTTCCTTGACATCTCCTCGCTTGGTACGACATACTGGTATGCTGCCAAGATTGAGCAGAAATTTAAACAAAAAAAGCGAGACTTTGGATCTCCGAATCAAAAGAAAGAGAAAGGTGTCCCCAAACCATAGAACAAAGGACAAATCCAAGGAATGGAGGCTTAAGACAACCTGCTAAATCTACAAGCAAAGAAAAACACTGCTAATATGAAGAAGTAAACGGGAAAGTGGTGTGATCTCCATAAGAGATTCACTCACAACACAAGTGAGTGTCGGGCCAAACAGTCACTAGTGGATGAGATGAGGGCTTCTGAATCAGATGCATGCTCTGACACTCAATCAAAACCTGAGAAGGGGAGTGACAGAAGGAATCATATTATTGATGTGGATCCCAATGCCACCATTGCCACCATGAAGATATAAAAGGAAGAACTGAAAGATCCAGAGGAGGAGGAGCGTCTCTTCCACTCCCATATGTGGGTAAAGGGTTCCCTGCTATAGTTCATTGTCGACAGTGGGAGCCAAAAGAACCTCATTTTAGTAGAGGACATGAAGTGGTTGGGCTTTCCAACCCCAACACACCCACATCCGTACACCATTAGGTGTCTTCACTAAGGATGGGATCTCCGCATCATCCAACAATATTTCCTTCCCTACAATATCAAGCTCTTCACTGGTGAGGTATTATGTGACATTTCTCCTCTTGATGTTTGTGATATATTATTAGGCCAACAATACTTGTGGAAGCGACATGTTTTTTAGGAGTCTCGGCCTTGCGCTGTTATTGTTACCTTGGGAAATAAGTTGTATAGGATACCAGAGGTACCACTAGGATACCAGAGGTACCACCACCTGTCGCTATCTCTTTGGTTATTGCAAAACAATGTAGTAAGCATTTCCAAAATTGGGAAATTTGTTTTCCTGATGATCCACCCTCAAGGAAAGAAGAATATTGTGGCCATGACCTCTAGATAGGGCTCCTCCGTATGACAACAAAAAATGGACAAGGTCATGGAGGAGTACCGAGACATCTTCACCTCACCTGCAGGGGTGCCTCTGCACTATCAGGTCAGCACCCCATCGATCTGACCCCAGGTGCGTCGCTACCCAATGGACCGATCTATCGGCGCTCTATTTCAGATAACGATGAAATCAAGAGGAATATTCAGGAGCTAATGTAGAAAGGTCACATCCAGCCAAGTTCATCGCCCTGTGGGAGCCTGATCATGTTGGTGCAGAAGAAGGATGGGACTTGGAGACTCTATATTGACTATCGATTGCTGGACAAGATCACTGTCTTGAATAGGTACTCAATCCCATAAATTGATGACCTTATGGACCAACTCAAAGGGGATAAATATTTCAGCAAGATCGACTTTAATTATGGGTATCACCAGGTACTAATCGAACCATATGATATATGGAAGACTACCTTCAAATCTAAGGAGGGCCATTTTGAATGGTTGGTCATGCCTTTCAGGTTGACGAATGCTCCTGTGACTTGAAGTCGCGGCCGCACTGACCCTATAGTGAGTCGTAT
>CBVK0100681684.1:0-21209 GCA_900067695.1 Picea abies
CCGATTCTGGCCCCCCCCCCCCCTTGGGTTAAAAGTAGAACCCTAAGGGGGGTCCGAAAATCTCTATGAGCCGTCGATCTGAGAGATGATATCTGGACCACTGGAAGGTGACCGAAACATATGTCAGGGGCAGAAAAAGTCATGTGTAGGAAAACTTAGGATTAGTTCTTTTTTATGGGTTTTTCTTCGATTTTCTCATACACACCACCAAGGGGACATTATTTCAACTACACTTAGGCGTTGGAGTCATGAGGTAACAACTCTATCAATCTAGTTTTATTTGGGCAAGACAGGTCAAGCAGTTAATCTACATTCTAACCTACTTCCCAAGGCAAATAACCCAGATTAAGCTGTTGGGTTAAGGTATTATTTTTCCTAAGGTCTATCTGATCAGGATTAGATGGTCTGATCAGATGTATTCACTAGTTCTATCCTAGGGGCTATCTGATCAGGATTAGATGGTCTGATCAGATGTATTCACTAGATGGTCTGATCAGATGTATTCACTAGTTCTAACCAACATTGGAAATTTAAAAGAACTTGGTCATGCTTGAAAGGTATGACCAAGTCACTATTATTGCATGGGGCTTTTTATTTCAAATCTTTTTGCCCTCTTTTCTTTTCCTTTTTTCTATTTTTTCCTTTTTTTTTTTTTTCGCAAAAATGAAAAATGAATTTCCAATAAGAACACTAGATACAGATAATATCAATGATATCCAAGTCATAAGTTGATTCCCATATTTTATGGGGTGATAACACATTCAATAAATGACAAAGAATGCATATTTTACTTACTTTCACCAAGAATAATCATGAAAATACCATGAAAGATCACCATAAAAGCTTCCAAGATTGATCCACTTGCAAAAAATCATCCTTATACAAGAGTGTGCCTCACAGTTTCAGCCACTAGCCCTAACTAGGGCACATATTTCAGATCTATCCTCTTGTGTGAGGAGTTCTTATGTAAAAATGAATGTACTTTATGTTTATTTATACAAAACTGGTGACGTTTAATTAATTTTAGGTCAAATAAAGGCCGACTCGGCTAATTTACAAATAAATTCAATTTATACATAAATAAAATTAATTAGTATCTAAAATGATCTCCAAGGGTGACGTCATGCGCTTTTAGGGTGATGTTGAGCCCCTAAGGTGGAACATTGGGCTCCGTATGTTGAACGTTTGGCCTCCAAAGGCCCTGGATGATTCCCACACGTGCCAACTATCTCACAACTTCCCTCAAAATGAAAACCCTAGATTTGGATGACATCCAGGGTCATTATGGTGGCATCATGGGATCTCAAAGTTTAACATCCAGGTGGAAAAGAAAGATCCCCCTGGGTCTAGGTCTTCCAGGCTGCCTCCAAGGTAACGTCCTTATTTCTTCCTGGTGCAAATCTTTGATGTCTTCTTGCCCCTAGCTTGGGTTACAACATCCATATGTGGGCTTTCAGCCCCATGAAGGTCTGAGATAATCATTCCTTCACATGTACGTGTCCACCGAGAAAGGTTTTGTAGCAACAACAAGTACACCCTCCAGGGTTTCATGAGTCATAGGGATCATAACATGTAAATCCCATACGATAATAAAATTACCCAAACATGTGCATCAAACCCCCTTTACCGAGACAAATGCTCAAAGAAGTTATGAAATTTAACAAGTCAGGTTTGGAGAAGGTCTCAGGGTGTCCTATTGGGCTAATCCTCCTTAAGTTTGGGGTTCTTCCCAAGTGATAACCAATCGAGGTCATGTAAGTCTATGAGGTGGCATGGGGTAAGCGTTTTGGCATGAGTGCAGTGATAACAGGGAAATGTAAATCTTACCTGTGGGTGCCTTTGTAGAGGGTGAGTTGCACCTTGTCATGATGCCATTGTTTCCTAGCCCATTCATTTACTTTTATTATTAGCTTCATTTCTTTTGATCTTATGCTTTTATGTTTCAAGGGAAGAGTTGGGGGACACTGTCCTGGCTTGGTGACTAGAGGTGATAGTGTTATCCACAATCATTTCACAGAGATGAGAAGGTTGGCTTGTGATGAGATCCCCTTTCTCTTAGCTATGCCACCAAGAGCCACTACTTGGTTTGGTGACTAGGTAGATGGTAGTGTCATACCTCTACATGCCCATGGTCATAATAGGTCGACTCGTGATGAGGCCTCCTATTCACTGACTAATACCTTACACGTTTTATGTATCTTATAGGTTCCCTTTTCTTACTGAGAATATTTTTACTGATTTCTCAGTAATCCCTAGGCGAAGCATATCAAAGGTTTCATCTTTGTCTTTTAAGTCTTTCCAGCTACTTTTACCCCGTGGGACTTTAGCCCCTTCTTCCCACAAGGCAAGATACAACCCTTCCTAGTGTGGAAAATCCCAATGCCCGAACAAAGGTAGGGGAATATGAGAGGAATAAAGATGGAAAGTGGTAAGTATGAAGGGAAAAAGCGATGACCTTTTAGAAACCCACCGAGTAGCAACCCATCTTAAAGGGAGATCAACTTACTAGGGCATCATGTCACCCTTCAAGGTATGAACAAGTCAAAGAGAATAATTTCCAAGAAAATGTTATGAAATGAAGGAGAATTCAATGCAACATATTCAAGTGCTTCAAGAATCAGAGTGATGCGTAACATGATACCCAGACTCATTACCTCATGGAGCAAGACTTTACTGCTACTTCAGGACCAAATTGGTGAGATGGACACTACTACTGCTGATAATAGGCTGCACTGAAGAAAATAGGGGCCCTCTAGGGCCATGCTCAATTCATTCGGCTCTTGACACTCCATGTCGAGGACCTGTGGGCCTCGGGACATGATCTCTTAGTTATCCCTAGAGTAGGAGATAACATGTGGCTCCAACTCGGGGACATGTGCTCACTGTAGAGAACATGATAACCTCAACATCTATGGTATGACTTGTGCCTACTAAATCTCAGCAAAATGCATTAGTAATTGTTAGGGTGGTGATATCACCCCCTTTTCAAATATGATATAATAAATATAATCTCTAATCTAGCATATGAGCATACATATATACATAATGGAGGAATACAATATGAAAATGAGGATACAATTATGCTAGCATGATATGCAGATTGTATATACAATGGATGCAAATGCCTACCTACCTATACTTACATGTTGGTTGAATGTTAGGTGTAGTGAAATAACCAGTGAAACCATCATAGAAATATCTCATAATACCTACCTTTGTGCTTCATCATAAACCAAAACAATGACAAGTCAAGAAAAACAAAATATGAGTTAGAACATGTATCACATCATCGGAAATCATAAATTCTAGCTCATGGAGGCGGGAGGGAGGGACAAAATTATGCCAAGTCATACTTCCAGGAAAGCACTCAGTCCATCTTAGAAAGGGATCCTGAAAAATAAAAGGCTCAAAATACTGACTCAAAGAGTTTGAAGGTTGGCTACCTTGGACGTCTTCACATCCCGAGGTCTGAGAAGGGACTAGTAAGAACCTAGAGGATGATTGACAATTTCTTAAGGGAAGGATGAAAGGCTGAGATAATAAACTTCTTCTTAAGGTATTCAACCTACCCTTGAATTCTAAAAGTAATCTTTGCCCCAGAGAAAAATCAAGACAAGGGACATGTTTCCCAACTACACCCTTAGTGACATAGCAAGGTAAAGTAGTTGAAGGGATTTGGAAAAACTTGTCACAAGTACCCTGCTTTGGGAAAGCAATGTCCTCACCTTTATCAATATTTGAGCACAACGACGATTGATAATATTCTTCATGGAATAAATCCACGTCTTCAGAGGAATACTCATCAAAATCCTCAAGGTATGACCAAAAATCATTAGAAGAACATAGAACTAGGTCACCCTTGGAGGTGTCTGTAACTAAATCATTTCCTTGTTGCCAAATGTCAGAATTAGTAATAACCTGATATGATAGATATAAAGGAAACATTTGGAAATGATCCTCAATGCCGTAAATCAGATCCCCATCATAACCAATTACATCCCATTTACGTCTTCCAACATGTAGGGACTTGTCAATATTATTAACCATGTCATTTCCTTCATCATAACATGAAGGGATTAAAGCATTCAAAGGATCCTCTAACACTTCTTTGCTTTCCAAATCACAAAATAAGGCATCATCAAAAACCTGAAAAGGAAAGTGACTAACCTCATCCTCTTCTTCTTTTGTAGGAGGAAAAGGATTTGGGGTGGCTTCATCAGAGGGAGGAGCACACATTAATACTTCATCATCATGTTTAATATATTTAGGCTCTCACTCTTCAACCAGGTCCTCATTATCTTTTCTAGATGCATGAGTAAATTCTTGTTCTTCTCCATGGGATTGGCTACCTTCAACAATATCCTTCTCCTCAATCTCTTGTTGATCGATGTCTTGCTTCAAATATTTTGGGGTTTTTTCAACAGAGGTCTCAAGGGAAGGTATTCTCTTGGGAATATCTGGGGTATCTTTGGGCTCAGTGATCTTGACTTCTAGGACAAAGGATTGTTCTTCCTTGGATGAGGAGATGTCGGCTTCGATTTTTTTGGCCATGTCATAAACTTCTTGGATTGTTCTAGGAGCTTTATCTATGATAGGAAAACCTATTTTTCATGTAAAGGCTTTGGTGTAAAGAAAGATAAGAAAGTTGTTTGACGGGTGATAGCTTACTGGGATCTATTGTATTAGCCTCTCAAATTTATCATGAAATTCCCTAATAGTTTCATTCTCATTCTTCTTTATGTAATTAAATTTGTTTAGAAAAACCAAAGGATCCTTTTTGATACTCCATATCTTGAGGAAAACCTATTGTAATTGATCCATGGATGTAATACTAGCATCAGGGAGACCATCATACCATCTCCTAACATTATCATGAAGAGTAGCAGAGAAAAGTTTCATTTCTAGGTCTTCAACATCATCACTGATAGGGTGGAGTTGAAAGAAAGCATAAAAGTCATGCATATGGTTCTCAACATTATTTTCATCACTACCAATGAATTTAGGGATCCATTTTACATACCTTGGTGGCATTCATCGAGGATACCCTGGTATTTTACTCATATCCAAGGGTTTAAAATTACCTGGGTCCCATTGAGAAGCCATGGTTGGCTTTGTCATTAGTGGAGTCGCCAGAAAATCCTTCTAGGGATCATCAAAGGGAAAAGAGGGAATCACCCTCAGTGGAGTTTCCAGGTAATCTTTGTGAAATGAAGGCTTTGGATAAAGTCTTACCGAAAAAGTGTCGTTCGAGGAACATTGACTCAATGTTCCCCGACAATAGCGCAAAAAATGTTATCACACAAACTATACTTTCCCAACGCCCAAGGCAAGTCACATCACTCACTACTACATATGACCAAATTTTCCATGGTTTTTCATTTTTATTGCCACACATATCCGTCGCACTTTCCACAAAGGCAAACAATATTTTTCGTGGAACTTTTTACGTCGTTATATACACGCACTAAGTATTCATGGAAACAACGATGAAATCAGGATGCCATGTGTCATCATCCTAAATATTTTATGTTAATTTGTTTTTGTTCACATCGTCGTAATTACGAAAAACTATCGTCCGTAGACCGATGAACATACGTTGGAAAGATGGAATCTCATAGCAAATATTTAACTTCTTGCCACGAACATTCGTAGCTATAGGGATGCAAGTTCATGGAAAGAAGAAGAGATGTATACCTTCTTGCGACGAACATGCATCTCTATAGCAATGACAAAGCGTGGCAATAGCGACGAAGTCCTTGGCAGAGTGGAAAACCCACCAATGGTTTGCGACGCAGATGCCATACTTACGACGAACATACGTCGCTATAGCGACGACTTCTGTAGGTTTTTTTAAAAAAAATTGATAGTTTTCTAGCATCACATGCTTTTCCTTTTTGTCCTATCTTCTCTGAGTGGGGTGCTTTTTTCCTTTTCTCAGATTCTTTCTCAATCAAAGCTTAATTTTATTATTTATTCTCCTTCATTGTCATGTTCTCCGGTCTATAAATAAGTGTGCAAGCAAAGGAGACAATGCCCTATTCTATGTGTCGATCTAGATCAAATGCACCTTGACTGTGTGTGTCATTAGATCCTAGGGAGGAGTGCAATCCCCACTTGAGAGGATTCATGGAAGATGAGTAGTTGGTTGACACATGGAATCTATCCTTGAATATTGAGTAAAAGCAAACACTTTCAATGTTGGAAAGAGGGGGCTTCATTTGAAATCCACCTGGATGTGTTATTTGGAGATTCCCTTTTTCTATCATTTGTATGCTTTTCATTTTTCTCCTATCTTTTCCAAGTGGGGCACTCTCTTCCCTTTTTACGATGCTTTTTCAAGCAAAGCCTAGTTTTATTCTTTATTCTCACTTTTCATCTTCTCTTGTCTACAAATAAGTTTGCAAGAAAAGGAGAAATGCTCAATGTCTTCGCCCTTCCATCTTCTTGGTTACATTTTATTCATTTAAGATTTAGAGGTTTGAGCAAGCACTTGTGCTATTGTATTGGATGAAATTACCACATGCACCACAATAGTTCTAGTTTAGTGTTGTGAAGAGATTGAAATAGTCTTGGCATAATTACTTCTAACCCTCAACATCCTTGAATGTGTTCATTTGATCCCAACTTGCTTGGAAGTTTGTTCTTCCTACAACTTTCAGTAATAAAGATCCAATGAACATCTTTTGGCAGCAAATACAAACATACTTGTGTTTGAGAATTCTATTTTTTGCATAGCTATTACTTGTTTAAATGTTTAATTCTTAAATCCATGAACTTGTGAGATTCAAATATTTTTTTTTTCCTAACAAGTTTTCTATTTCAATCACTCCATTAACCAAGGACAAAGCACCAATCACTTCAAAAACATAGTTGTTTTTTAATCCTTTTAAGTTTTAAGGAAAAATACAATGAATAATCATTTATTTTTCCAAATTGATGGCAAATTTGTTAAGGGAATGCTCTATTTCAGCAATAAAACATTGATTTAGAGTATTTTCCACACTTTTTAGGCCAACTTAGTTTGTTTTTCTGTAACTTTAGTTGCATAAACAATGAGAATCTATAGAAAATTTATGAATTTTCCATCTTATTTTGACACATAATCATAAATTCAAAGTTTAAGCTCGTCGATAGTCACTGGAACATTGAATCACCTAGTGATACTCCCCTGTGGTTGGGAAAGCAAAGAGAGAGGATTTCAGTGAAATGACTTTGGCTCTTATCCTAGAGTTATTTAAATGTAAATCTCATCTATTTCCTTCTTCTTGCCACAACCAAAATCATGGGCCTAATTGGCATGATGTTGTTTTGAACGACATGAATGATGAATATAAAGAGTGGGTGTGTGAGTGATGTTTGATTCTGGAAACCCTCCCATATCATCAAGGCATACAAACAGTCTATCCATGTCAAATTTCAATGCATACAAAAACATTTTGAAAAAATTTCAACATTGGCCCCATTCACAGGTCATTGTTGCCCATCATGTACTCTATCCCTAGTACAATGAATTTTAATAGTTGTTTCCTTTAAAATTCGACCAAGAAAATTAAAACGAAATGAGGACGAGATGGGTCGATATATAGAGTGGGTGTGTGAGTAATATTTGAGTCTGGAAACTCTTCCTGACCAGCTCGATGGGGATGAAATGCGACCACATAAGCGGCCACATAGGTTGATGAAATGTCTCTACAACCCCAAATTTCATTAGAGTCATGTTGGGGAACATGTTTCATGAAGTGACACTTGAACTCACTGTCACCTAAACTCCCTTCCCGCTAAACTCACTTTCAACCTAGATAACTCTTTGCAAGCCTTCAAAACTTACCCCAGACATATTAAGGCCTCCAATGAAATATTTCCCTCTTCTTCTTGTGGTTGTTTGTGTAGGTAGATAGGATATCAATAGAGTGGAGAATCTACATAGAGAAACATGGGTGACAAGGTGCATACATTGTTATATTAAAATTCTTTGATTTATCCTTCTTTGAAGCCATACTTCATTGTCCAATTATTAAGTAGGCCTCAAGTGTTCTAAGTCTAATCCTAAGCCACTTGCTATCATGCCTCAATGGGGTCAAGTAGTACATCATTAGGCACAGTCGCGCAGAGCTCCTCTTGGTTTCAAGAATAATTCATTCTCTACTAAACAGGGGAAACCACGTGAAGGTGGAATCTCTAATTATGCCCCCCCCTCACATCACTCTCAATTTCCCCATACCTAGTTTGAAATTATAAATAACATGTAACATATACTCTATTATACAAAATAAAAACATATAAAGATCATATAAAAGATATAAACACATACCTCTTCTTTTCAACAATTAAATATCATTCATCTTCTTCTTCATCCAGCTCAACATCTGTATTAGGATTTGGTTCAGAATCGATATTTTTGAAAAGGATCATTCATATCAACATCACAATCAACGCCATTTTCTCTAATATAGTAATCGATATCGTCAATGAGATCGTCGTCTGCTACATTTGGATGATCAACTTCTTCAACTTCTTTGTCTAACACATTGAATACATCCACCTTCTCGTTATCTGCATAATCATGATCTTCTTCCTCATTATTATATTCATCCTCAGCTACATGATTATACTTTACTAGTCTTTCTCTTGGATCATATCTAACAACGTATGACCAACCTACTTTACTAGGTACCTCTGAGTAAAATACTTGCTCACATTGACTTGGAAGAACATAAGGCTCTGTAACCGGTTCAAATTCCCTTGTATTAACCATGGTAAATCCATTATCATTCTCAATAACAGTTCTTTCAGGATCACGTTGATGCATCTATAGCCTGTACCATTTCACCTCAAACAAAACTATTTTAAAGGAATTAAAATCACACTCAATTATATCCTCCAAATGCCCATAGTACCTATTCTCAGTTTCTTCCGAATTTTTGTTACTTCTATAGGAAACATTGGTGACCTTAAACACTGCAGTTATCCCACAATCCGAGGTTTTCATCTTATCATCCAACATTTTGATACAGAATTTACGACCATTACACCACATAGCCTTGTGATGGTTCAACTGCAACATGGACAACAAGTAAAAAATACATTTGCAATTAATAAACCTCATATAGGACTTAGTAAATATATATTTCAAAAATTAAACAAACCAAATACATTGAAAAATTGGGAAATAACTAGGAAAATGTGGGTAAACAATTTACTTGCTTGTTTATCTTTTAAACCAAAGGCTATAAATCAAATTCCCTTGACGTAAGATCAGGAAATTGATCCTGATGATGATGCATTGTTTTAATCATCTTACTCACCCCTTCCCATGATAACCTACTAAAGTATTCTTCAGTATATTCTATCCAATTCTCCATCCAATCAAGGTTGTTTGCAATGTATAAATGTAAAGCATCCCACTCTTGAACAACTATATGATAAAATAACAATTTAATATCATTAATTAGCTATTGTTAATAAAGGAATAGTTTAATATAGTTCAATATGCAGGAATAAAAAATATAAAAATCAATATGATAAAATAAAATTGGAAAAATAAATGTGTAATATATTAAATCTATGTCAACATCTAATAATTACCTTTCACAGTCCTCATTTTACCTTTCCCCAATAGGACCTCCCCTTCAAATTTGTTGATGGAGTCGAGATGCCAAATGTGAGGTACATTCATATTTTCTGCTAATTTAGGTAGATATTGACTAATATACACCATGCATTGATATATCATATATCCCTCAACCATAAAACCCTCAGGACATGCTCTTTGTCTAAAAAAATACTTCAGTGACTTCAACTGCATCTCCACCATCCACATCAACCTTGTGTGTACTGGTCCACATAATTCAATCTCCTCAACTTGGTGTATGAGGTAGTGTTCTTGTGCATTGAAAAATGTTGGAGGTAGATACTATTTCATTTGACACATTTGTCTGGGAATTTCTCTCTTCCAATACCCTATATCTTCTTTATGGATTTCTTTTGATGAAAGCCACATACAAATGATGAAATAAAATAATATCAAGGCATACATAAATTTGCAGATAAAACATAATATGTCAATAAGTTCTACTATAAATCACATAAGAAGTACATTTTCCATATAAAACATTACTTACCTCATGTATTTGCGAAGTACATAAATAATTTGTTTAATGTTTCTATCAAAGTCATCTAGGAGAGACAAAGGTAGAACATACTATAATAAAAAACAAATAATTATTATTTGTTTCCAAAAAATGCATACCAATAAGGAAATATATTATAACCTACTAATTACTTTAATGAATGTATGCTAGTCACGTGTTTTAACCCCACCAAAATCACCTTTTTTGTTAAGATATTTTGTATGTTCGATGAAAACCCCGTCTGAAACCTAATTTTTCAAATGACCTCTTTTACAATATTGCTCTGTTGCTCCGTCAATAACTAAGGAAGAATATTATTCTATTCACGACCATCACCATTAGAATTAATAATAACACTTTTCCATGCGTGATTAGCTTCCTGGATGTCACTACAAATCTTTCTAATTCTCTCTTCTTCAATCCTTCCATCTAATATTCACCATAACAATTCTATTATGTTCTTCCCGATATGCATTGTATCAAATAGATGAACTATTTGTAGGTTCTCGTAGTATGGCAACCTACTGAATTGCATCAGGTAACTTTTCATTCATCGTGGAAGCCCATTCGTGCCTTAATGACATTCATGAAACATCAACAAAATGAAATTAACACTAATTAATCAAACAAAATGAAATTAATACTAATGAAATTAACCAAAGATTTATATAATATATCATACATAAATAATTTCCATACCTTGACGATTTCTAATATATTCCAACTTCCATAGATGAGGTGTCATTCTTCATGGATTTTTTCCATTCTCTTCTTTACCATTGAATTTTTCTTTGTCTGTAGTTTGACAACTATGGTTCTTAGGCAGAAAGTGCCTATACTCATCAAACACTTCCTTTCCTAAAATCCTTGAATGACGAGATTTTATCCTCGGACCAAAAACTAGGCATGCAAATTTACCCTTTGTTTGAAGACCTACAAGATATATGAATTAATGTAGCGAATTAGAGTTACAATTTAAAATAATGCATGATATTTTCAATAAATATATATAATATTAAATCACAAAAGAAAGTAATAGTATAACACAAAAATGTGTTAACCCGGGAGCATCATGAATTGTCCATGATAGTATTCCATGGAATTGAAATCATTTTTTCCCTATTGGTCTAGAGATGTCATACATAGTGACGCCAGCCCATAACTTAAACAACTCATTGATAATAGGCTCAATATATACGTTCTTATATTTAACCTGGTACTTACCTAATTGGTTCAACATACATGATTAATTATACTTATCTAAATGCCGTTATATATAAAAAACATAATTACCATGCACAAAACAAAGAAATGAAATATTTTGTCATACTTTAAAGCAAATAAAAGGTAATTAAATACCTGGAACAATCATTGTCAACATTGTGTGCTCTCTCTTGATCGACATCCAAGGAGGAAGGTTATTGTTTATAACAAAAACATGCCACACTGAGTACGTAGAACTAAGCTCTCCAAATGGATTGACACCATCAACTGCCAATGAAAGTCTAGCATTACGAGATTCTTCTTTAAAAATTGGCCACTTTTCTTCGATGTACTTCAATGCAGAACCATCTGCAAGCATTCAAAGAACATCGTCTCAACTTATGTTCTTTGCATGGAAATCCATAAACTGTACTATACTTTGGCACCTGAACAATCGCTGGAAACATGGAATTATCGGAATATAACAAAGAACTTTTTCATGCACCTTCTTTGACGCTTTATCGGTTCGATATCTACTTATTTGACATTCTGGGCATTCATTTTATAATGCATATTGTCCATAGTATATGATATGATCATTAGGACATGCATCAATAGCTTGATACTCCATTCCAATTTCTTTCATAATCACAGATATTTCTCGATATGTGCGTGGAAAAATATTTGACGTCGGTAATAGAAATTCACCTAACAATCTACAAAATTAAAAACAATAAGTCAATGTAAACAATATTAATCATCAATATCGCATCTATAATTTACAAATTAGAAAACAATAGCAATATAGGAAAAAAATGAACCTTTTAAGTATTTGTGAACATGCAGGCATAAATAATTAACAAATTAAATACCTTAGTATCTGTGTGAGGCATGTATTTGATAAACCATTCAAAACCTTCAAGTTAACCAACAATAATATAGCAGATAGAATATTTGTTGTTGAGCCTTCATAAAGAGGTTGACGTGACTTCTCGAGTAGAGGATCAACATCATGACTATCATCCTGGTTGTCCTCATTGATTGGAGCAAATGTGTCTTGGATCAATCTATGTATCTCATCTTCCTGATTTGTATCACTAACGTTATCTCCATCCATATCATCATTAATAACTTGATCAACAACTTCATTATTCTGATCTCGAAGTTCATCACCCTATAAAGGAGTATTTCTTCTAGTACTTGGCAAATAACTCTCTAGAGGTCGACATTTTGGGGGCATTGTCTATATATTTAAAAAAAACGTAGTAAAGTTAGTGTGTATAGAAAATATAAAAAAATGATAATAAATATTACTAAAATTCATGACATGATGACTATTATAGAGAATACATTAAATATTGAATAACCTCTTACCAAGGGACGATATTCATAACCCCCTTCAACATGCCCCTTCTCCCTACAATGTCTTTCAGTTGTTGTTATTAAAAGTCTTCTTCGTTGCAAGCCCCTGCAATCATAACAAGGGCAATAACATTTTCCATCGCCCCTCGCCTCTAATGTTGCTCTAAACTGAGCAAGCTTCCTGTCATTTTCTTTCAGTGACAAATCCTTGTACTGACAAGTAATTGTCTTACCTACACCATACCAAACAATAAGTTGTCAAATTTTTATATTTTAGCTACTCCTTCATGATATTTTAGCTACTCCTTTCGATTATGATATGTTTATTTACAGTGACCTACAATTCTCACAATTATTTTTCTAAGAAATTTTGACATGCTTTTTTATTATTATTATCGATTAACTATTAAGATCGATATGCTTCAATTTGTACTTTAGAGTAGTGTGTATTGAATCACCATGGAAAATAATTACACATCATTTAACGAAAGTGGTCAAAATTCCTCAAAATTGAATCACTCGACACCATACACTAGCCTCTAAGTTGTTTTGTAGAGAAAATGTCAATCTTTGAAATTCACCACTAAAAAAAGAATGCCATCCACTTGTCATCCACAATTGGGTTTGGTTGGTTTAAATTATGACGTGTTGATTTGCAGCTACGTACAATGGTCACAATTTTATGCTACTTACAGTGGTCACGATTTTATTTTCTAAGACACTTTGACATGTTCTCATTTTTCATTGTTTGACTAGTAGATTTCATCATGTTATCGTAGATTTAACATGAAATTTTTATATTTTAGCTACTCCTTATTAATAGTGTATAAAAAAGTTACATCAACTACAAACTAGAGTTAATCACTACATCTAGAATTGTGTGTGATTATAAAAGAATGAGAGAAACAACATCACATAAGAATACAATGTTATATGACTAACCTATCCTAATACTAGACTAAAAATATGAAATTAATATCTATAGGCACAACATCATAGAAACACAAAAGTTAGAGAGCTAACAAGGTCGCTAAGGGATAGGATTAGACCTAAGAGGATTTTTTTTCCACTTTCTATTTCAAACATTAGTCCAACCGGTAAAGTTGTTATGCGTTGGTGGTTTTGTAATAAGGATTAAATTTACATAAGGAATTGTAGGCTCATATTGATCTAGATTGATAATGACATCCGTTTTTAATGTTTGAATTGTCTTATTGATGGAGTAATTTTCCCTCTTCTTAAAATACTTCTTCAGAAAATATTTTTCTTGACATTTCACATGAATTTCCATAGAATATACTAACTAGATCCAAAAACCAATGACATAACAATTTTGAAATATGGTAATGCAGATATAATATATTATTAAGGAAAAAACAAGCTACATGAAATTTCATTTGAACAAAAATTTACAAGTTAAATGAGTATATGTAAATAAATAAATAAATAAATAAACATACTAACCTTGCAAGTTCAAAACCCGAGCTATGTAGATCGAGAATTGGATTTGTTCAACTGGTGGGTGACGGAAAAAATAAACAGCTCAAACAAAATCCATGAATAGTGTCGCAACTATAGCAAATATGTTGAAAGTATCTTAAAGTCAGGTATATATAGATCGATTATCGTCGATATAGCGACGAAAATGCATGAGTTGACCCACAAAAAGTCAACTAGTCATTGCAAGCCATGTGTGTTAGCAGGTTCTTTTGAGGTAGGCAATACGCGTCGCTATAGCGACGAAAGTTCGTGGCAATAGCGATGATGATTGTGCCCAATTTAATAAAAACATGAAAAAAATGGAAACGTGGAAAAAGTTTGTGGAATAATCGGCCCATATGTAGTAGTGAGTGAAGCAAGATTGGTGTAACAAGGGGGTGACCTATCACTGTCACCTTAATAGGAAACCCCTTTCTATTTAGGAGTATATCAATATTACCCCAAGGGAGACATCCCCAGTGACCTAGAAGGTTGATGAAACTAAGGCAAGGATGCAAGAATAGCCCCCTCTCACTAGTCATTCAAGTCAAAAGGTTCTTTAGGTCTTTAAGAGATGAAGGAAAGTGAAAATGAAGTGTACCTTCCTAGAACAAGACAACAAAGGAAAAATATGGCAAATTTCAAGTACAAAATGATGTTTGTGCTTCATAAGACCATGAACCTTTGAAATATAAGCTAGTTGATATAAAATTGCAACAATATGAGAGTTTACAACAACAATAAGTATTTTGTAACAACTGCAAGAAATATACCTCATAATTGCTTGAAAAGACAATAAAAAGTTAGCTTTTAATAGGCATAATGATAGTAAATTGTCACATGCAATTTCTGAGGTGTCTAACTAGTATTAAAGGTTAGTTTTGCAGAAAATTTTCTGCAGTTAGATGGTTGTAGCAATCTTTTGTAACATCAACAAATATATTAGTAATCTAGGCTAAGTTAGGGTTAGTTATAGTTAGTAAAAGCTTAGGAGAAGAGTGTTTGAGTGTTTGATCAATCCTTCAATAAGAGAGAGGCTATAACTAGTGCCTTATAGGGCTTATGGAGTCAAGTGGAGGCTTCTTCTAAGGCTGCAATTCAATTTTGATAGTGCACAAAAGTCTAAGAGGGAGAATGTGTAGGAGAAGTAGTAACTTAAGTCCCCCTATGCATTTTCCTAAAGAAACAAGATACTAGGGTGTAGGCAATTCTAGGCCCTAACACCTTGCTCTCCTTAAGATTCTTATGGGAAAAACTTAGCCAAAGATAACTAGGTTAAAAACTTAGAGTGCTAGCAAATTAGGGCTCTAGGGTTTTACTAGTTACTAGATCAAATCAATGAAAAGATTTGGCAAATAGAAAGTAGGAAAGTAGCAAATTAAGTTCCTTACTTCAAGCATTAAGTATACCATGCAATCTCATAATCTTGTATGAGAAAATAAAACCATACATAAACCATTCAATAAATGACAAATAATGCATATTTTACCTACTTGCACCAACAATAATCATGAAAATACCATGCAAGATCACCATAAAAGCTTCCAAGATTGATCCACTTGCAAAAGATCAGCCTTATACAAGAGTGTGCCTCACAATTTCAGCCACTAGCCTTAAATAGGGTGAAAATTGCATACCTCTCCTCTTGTGTGAGGAGTTTTTATGTAAAAATGAATGTACTTTATGTTTATTTATACAAAACTGGTGACCTTTAATTAATTTTAGGTCAAATAAAGGTTGACCTGGCCAATTTACAAATAAATTCAATTTAGACATAAATAAAATTAATTATCATCTAAAATCATCTTCAAGGGTGACATCATGCCATTCTAGGGTGACATTGAGCCCCTAAGGTGGAACGTTGGGCTGCAAATGTTGAATGTTTGGCCTCCAAAGGCCTTGTATGATGCCCACACGTGCCAACTAGCTCACAACTTCCCTCAAAATGAAAACCCTAGCTTTAGATGAAGTCCAGGGTCATGATGGTGACATCATGGGCTCTCAAAGGTCAACATTCAGGTGGAGAAACAAGATCCCCCTAGGTCTAGGTCTGCCAGGGTGCCTCCAAGGTGACATCCTTCTTTCTTCCTGGTGCAAATATCTAATGTCTTATTGCCCTTGGTTGGGGTTACAACATTCATTTGTGGGATTTTGAACCCATGAAGGTCTGAGCTAATCATTCCTTCACATGTACCTGTCCAACGGGCAAGGTCCTGCAGCAACAACAAGTACGCCCTCCATGGTTTCATGAGTCACAGGGATCATAACATGTAAATCACATTTGATAATCAAATTGCCCAAACATGTGCATCAAACCCCCTTTACCCATACAAATGCTCAAAGACGCTATGCAATTTAACATGTCAGGTTTGGAGAAGGTCTCAGGGTGTCTTATTGGTATAATCCTCCTTAGGTTTTGGGTGTTGCCCAGGTGAGAACCAATCCAGATCATGTAAGTGTATGAGGTGGCGTGGGGTAAATGTTTGGGAATGGGTGCAATGATAACATGGAAAATTAAATCTTACCTATGAGTTCCTTTGTAGAGGGCGAGTTTCACCTTGTCATGGATGCCATTGTTTACTAGCCCATTCATTTCATTTTATTCTTAGCTTCATTGCTTTTGATCTTCTACTTTTATGTTTCAAGGGAAGAGTTGGGGGAAATTGTCCTGGCTTGGTGACTAGAGGTGATAGTGTTATCCACAAACATTTCATGAAGATGAGAAGGATGGCTCGTGATGAGACCCCCTTTCTCTTGGCTATGCCACCAAGAGCCACTACCTTGGTTTGGTGACCAGGTAGATGGTAGTGTCATACCGCTACATGCCCATGGTCATAATAGGCCGACTCATGATGAGACCTCCTATCCACCGACTAATATATTTATCTTATAGGTCCCCTTTTCTTACCGAGAAGATTTTTACTTCTTTCTCAAGAATCCCTGGGTGAAGCATCTCAAAGGTGAAAATATTTGGCTTTTAACTCTTTCCAACTACTTTTTCCCTCTGGGCCTTTAGCCCCTTCTTCACACAAGGCAAGGTACAACCATTCATACTGTGGAAAATCCCAATTCCCGAACAAAGGTAAGAGGAGATGAGAGGAATAAAAATGAAAAGTGGTAAGTATGGAGGGAACATATGATGACCTTTCAGAAACCCACCCATTAGCAACCCATCCTAAAGGGAGATCAACTTACTAGGGCATCATGTCACCCTTCCATGTATGAAAAAGTCAAAGAGCATAATTTCCTAGCAAACATTATGAAATGAAGGAGAATTCAATGAAACATATTCAAGTGCTTCAATAATCATAGTGACACATTCCATGATACCCACGCTTATTACCTCATGGAGAAAGAATTTATTGCTACTTCGGGACCAGGCTGGTGGGATGGACACTGTTGTTGCTAATAAATAGGTTGCACTGAAGAAAAGAGGGGCCCTCCGAGGCCATGCTCAAGTCATCCGACTCTCGACACTCCATGTATAGGACCTGTGGGCCTCAAGATATGATCTCCTTAGTTATACCTAGGGTAGGGGATAACAGGTGTGTCCAACAATTGGTATCAGAGCGGGCCTTCACTATAATCCTTACAAGATCGAAGGAGATCCATGGACACAAAAATGGATGAACATGCACATGAAGTTCCCTTCTTTAATGCCATAGATTACTCGGCATGAAGAATAGAAATGAAAGGGTATTTGAAGGAAAAAGGAGCAGTTGTTTGGAACAAAGTTGTTGATGGATCAAATCCCTCGAAGAATCAGTCAAAATTTGCATCCCAAAAGGAAGAAAAGAAGAACAATGTAGTGGAACTCAAGACCATCTTCAATGGACCCTTAGGTTCTGTCAAAGAAATCATATGAAAACATTCCTCTGCCAAGGACCTATGGCTGAAGCTGGAGAAGGTATATCAAGACAAAATACAAGACACAAAAGACAATTCCATCAAGGAAAATGAAGGTAAAGACTCTCCAAAATATTCTAATTGTGATAATTCTAAGTGTGATGGTGTTGAATGTTCTCCTGCAAATAAAGAAGAAGATCCAACTGAATAGAATAATTTTGTGTAGAATCAACTAATAATGATCTTATAGATGAAGAGGAATATTTGTTGAAGCTTAAAGGTAAAATTATAAATTATTTAGAAGAAGTTATCATGGAAATAGTTTATGGTTCAGTTGCTTTTGAGTATCTTGAAAAATACACTAAGGAAGCCCTAGAAAAGTACCAAAGACTTACCATGACACTAAAACAAATGCTTAAGAAACAAGAAGAAAGTAAAAATACTCCATTAGAAGAAAAATAAGAAGAGAGACTAAAGATTGATATAATTAGTCAAGCATAAGAAAGGAAGAAAGTAGATGGAAAAACAAGTGAAATCATTGTCAATCTAAGGACCCAACTTGAAGAAGAAAAAATGATAGAGGAACTATTGAATAATCAGGTAAATGAAAAGGAAGAATAATGCCATAAGTTGGAAGAAGAAGTAGTTGATATCATAAGGAAAGTTGAGAAGTCAAACACTCATATCAAGTTCATGAACAACTCAACAATATTGGATGAAATCCTGGATAGTCAAAGATCACCAAATGATAAATATGGTCTTGGATACAACAAGGAAGCTGCACACTCTGAAGTTGGCTCTTCTAAGAAGCATGATGCAGGCCCCTCATTCTCAAAGGATGAAAGTAATATGAAGTTGGCTCTTCTAATAAGCATGATGCAAGCCCCTCATTCTCAAAGGATGAAAGTAAAGTTGTAAGTCAAGCACCAACACAAGGCAAGAAAATATTCAGAAGGTCATAGCAAGGAAGACACCAAGACGCAGGTCCTACACCTAAAAAAAAATTCATAAGAGAGACACCTTCAAGGTTGACACAAAGGCACATGTATGGAATTTTTTTCAATGGTCATTGTTTATCATGTAATGATTATGGTCACAAGGCTTTGGATTGCAGACATTATGCAAGGAGAGGTGTTGAAAGATTCAACAACATCTTAAGATGTTGGAGATGTAATCTTGTAGGACACATTGCTGCACATTGTCACACCATGAGATGTTACAACTGCAATGGGTTTGGCCACAAATCCCAGGATTGTTGGAATTCAAGGATATAGTTAATGAGGAATACTTCATACTATATGGAAAGAAGAGAAAATGAAGCATGGAATAAAGACAATGTTGAAAGGATGGAAGCTCAGAAAACCAATGTTGAGAAACCAGGACACTTTCAAAACTGGATGAAGAAGACTGAACAAAAAGACATGAATGAAGGCATAAAGAATGAGGAAAGCTTTACATTTTCTGAGGTATATGCGTGTTTCAGTGGGAAAAATCACATATATATGCGTTCTGTATGAATAAAATTCGTGTACATACGTGATATGTATGTGGTGAAGTCACGTACATGAGGTAAAGACCTTAGAAAGAGGGGTGTACATATAAGTTGCAACATGGTTTTATGGTACATCATAGTTTATGAAGGGTATGAGATGGTATACTTTAGGTTTTCATGCTTTTATGTGTTTGATGAATGTATGGTGATAATATGTGGTTGAGTTTTGGAGCATATGCTTGATGCATATATTGGATGTAGGGTACTAACCCTAGTGTGTAGATTGAGGCATTTTCTGTTAAGGCACAATGTTGGTTATGTTATGTATTTTATTAGTGAGGTTATGGTACCTTGTTTATGAAGTACATCATAGGTGATGTGATACTAGATAAAGGTATATCATTGATCTATTGAGGGACATACTTGGTATATGTTTAGAGGTGTTATTGTTGCATTATACTTGTTGTAATGAATGTTTTTGAGGTAGATCTATTGTAGTACATGGCTGGTACATATGTGAGCTCTATTGATATATCTTGAGGAGTGTTATGAGAAGCATTTGTTTTGTGAGCTTGGTGTATTATTAGTTCATGCTTGAGTATACATATTGAGACATATTGTTAGTGAAGTTTTGACACACGGTTTGATGAAAGTGTTGGTGATAGTGTGATGTATTTTTGGAGACCTACTTGTTGACTACCTTGACATTTGGTTGATGTACATGTTGGGTACATGATTGAGACACTTGGTTGAGGTACATGGTTGGCATGTTGTATGGTTGATGATGTTATTGGTGAGGCACTTGTTGGTGATCTATATACATGGTTGGAACACATTTGGAACATATTCTTGGCATATGGTTTAGATACATTTCATGGTATTTTGTAGTGACTGAAGATTAACCAAGCCTAATAAAATTCATACAATTAAACATAAATTTATTTCAATGCATCAATAATTCATTAATCATCGTATAAACATATAATATTCAACAGAAAATTAAATTTATCCATAGCATGAAATAAATTACATAATCATCACATAACTCAGCAAATTCAAAAATAAAAATACCTTTGCCTGATGCTAAATTCCCGCTTATCTGGTTGTCCTCCCTGCTGCTTTGTCCAGCCTACTGCTTGACCAAACCCTGCCCAAAACCGACTAACCACCCAGCCAGCTAGGAGCATCCTGTCCGGCTCCCTAGATCTAGGATACCGTAAGGAATCCTAGCCCCTGAGCCCAAAACTCCCATCAACCCAATGCCCCCTACAATGGTTCACAAAAACTCCAAAACCAGAAAATAACCAACAGTAGAAATACAGTCCTCTCCTCCCAATTTTTCATAAAATCTCCCGTAAGCCTCTACCCAGCTATATCTCCCCCCATTCACCGACTCCCTATCCTCCATTAATTACCTTATCCTCCCCTTTATTACCTTATCCATTCCTTTATTACCTTATCCTTCCACCCCATGCTTCATTCCCCCCCTACATATGTAAAGTCTTATTATAAATAATTTAAAGTTATTCAACCATTTAATTCATTACCCAAATCTTTGAATGTGTTGAGTAATCATTTAATTAATTAATCGACACTTATTAAACAATAAATAAATAAATAAATAATATTATTAATAGTTAATCATTGCTTAACTAATACACATTAAGACAGTTAATTATTTAATTAACTATACTTAA
>CBVK0100681688.1:0-15354 GCA_900067695.1 Picea abies
TTCCCAAATCTTGCGTAACTATGGAAGAAACTACCACTGTCACTTAAGTACGATATTCCCTCATTTTAGTGATGGAGAAGGTCCACCACAAGGGAGGCTTTCCTAATGACCTCAAGGGATCGAATAACAAGTTTGATAGCCAAGCTTGTCGCCCCCTATCTTGGTCACCCGTTAGTTGGTCTAGGTCTAGGAAAGAAGTATAGGTTGTAAGGTGATTGTTGTACCTACTTGAAACAAGAACAATTTGCAACATATATATAACAATTACCAAGTTAAAGTATGCAACAATGACCTCTTTAGACACTAAACAATTTAAATTGCATTGGTTGTTGCAAATTACAATAGTAAACAACTTTATAACAACAATAAATTATTTGCAATAACAACAATAATTATTGCTCAGAAATGTAAGTTTTAAACCTGCGAAGTAAAGCAATGCATATAGATTCTTAAGCAAGACAGAAATTAATTAATGACTCATACACGAAGATTTTATACCGAAAACCCTCAACCGGGAAAACCTTTTTTCTATTCATTATATCGAATTTCACCATTCGCCATACAATATATACAATGTTTTTAGGTATTTCGTAGATACCAAAACCCTAATCCCTTAATCTGGGATTAATTTACAAATCCGCTAAAAATAGAAAAAACCACCAAAATTCAAGCTGCTGCTTCGAACCCTGTCGGCCCTGGGCTACCGCTCATTGTCGAACGCTGTGCGTAACCAGGGGGGCATACTTGCCCCCCCTTGGGATCCCCCTAGAATAGTGTCCGACGCACACGACAGAGCTCTAGTGGTAGGGATCCTCAGACGCAGTTGTCGTATCTGACGCGCCCACACACACACCTATGCAAAGAATATAACACATACTCAACAAGAAACACCTCAATTGACCATGAAAAGTAAGAATTTAACTAATAGAATATTACCCAATTGCTAGAGATGATTTATGAACAAGTTAAGCCACTTATAATTAGGTGTATGTAACAAATTAAGAAAGTTTTTAGTGGTTGCAACAAACTTTTGTAACAACAACAATAAATATTTGAAGTTTGTTGGGGTTAGAGTTAGTAAAGTTAGTAGAATACTTGAGAGAATAAGAAAAGTGGTTTTAGCAACTACTTTCACCACAATATTACTTATAGATCAGTGTCGTTGTCATTTTAAGGCCTATGGAGTCTCAAATGCATCCAAAATTGAAGATCGATCTAATCGAAACCAAGAGATAGAGTCTAAACCCTAAGGTGCAAGCACGTTTGGGCCTTAGGCTTTAGACTTTGAGGAAAATGATATATAGGTTGCAAGCACATTTGGGCCCTAGATATCATTTATCCTTTCTTGTAGTTTCACTTAGGTCAAAGATCAATTGCCTAGGACTAAAATCCTAAAGTACTAGCACTTTTGGGTTTTAGGCTTCTAACCCTAGCAAGGATGTTTCACCAACTTGGACACATAAAACTTTGTGAGGCAAAGAAAAACTTAAGCTCCCCTCTTAGGGTTCCAACAAAACAAGACTTCTTGCAACAAAATATCAATTTCACCATTTACATCAACAAAATAGCATAAAATTGCTTACTTCATCCAAGAAATCAATAGCACAAAACCCTAATTGCAAAAATATCCATCCAAAATGAGCAAAAGCATCTCCAATAGACCTCCTTCAAGAATAGTGCATAAGAGAGAATGACCAAAAATGGCTGAAATAGCGAAAAGCTGGAAGTGTTACCCCACAAATGGTGATGAGTGATGATGATAAATGAAAATGATAGTGCTAGCCTTCTTATATGAGGCTAGCCTGGCTATTTTGTCCACATAACATAACATTCATTTGATTCAAGTGGGGTTGACCTCTCATTTAACCTTTTACAAAATGTCAAAATGCAAAATACATCATAAAAAGGCCATGCATGTGAGATGTCAAGCCTTCCTAGGCAAGGAAGAGGCCTCCAAAGGCTACATGGCACCAATAAAGAGTGAAGTGATGGAACATTATGTCTCTCCTCACCCAAGGTCATGCTAATCATCACTGGTACTTGAGTTGCACATCAAACCCTAATGCCATGAAACCCTAAAAGATGACGTCATATTTAATGGAGGGTGACGTCAAGGGTTTGAAGCACTACGTCGAGGCTGAAGGGAGCTGCATCTAGTCTCTGTGAGGTGTCTGGATGTCTACTACTGCAATGCCCTTGATCCAATGAATAATAATCCTTGATCCATCATCCAAGGTTTAAGAATGTGAGAGCTAATGTCTGAGGGTGGTGAGTCACTGGATGACCCACTGCTCTGCATCACACGTACCAAATTCCTGCAATAAAAGTCACAACGTCCTGGGTACAAGCCCAAGATGTCCCTCAAAGAACCATGTCAGGGCCATCCAAAACAAACCAAGTATAAGACAAGATTAACCAAGGTTCACAAGAAATATTAGTCCTTAAAACATGTAAAGTAAGTTGTCACTTAAGATATAATCCATGTAAACAATTCACTTCAATATCCCCTTCAAGTATCACGCCAGCCCAGGACCACAAGTGAGTTGGAAAGTTTGAGTATGGGATGTGCTGCCTATTAGGTGTGCCAACCTAGACAGGAAATAAAAGACCCGGGTAGAAGGATAGATCCCGAGGGAAGTAGGAAAGAAAAAAACCCTTCAAGAGTAAGGGTGATAATGATACGGTTTTAGGGTTTATTTCATGGCTTATGGTGTCATTAAATCCATTTCTATGAGCGCCTTTGTAGAGGGATGACTTGCTTTCTTGAGATACCCTTTCCTTGATACTTTTTGCATTTTGAACCCCTTAATTTACCTTTTGATACCCAATTGTCATTTGCAAGTCCCCTTTAAAAGGTTTCAATCTTCATTCCTTCATTTTTTTATTGGGCTATAGTCTTTTATAATTTGGTGCATTCATTTGCACCCGAACAGGGGCGATTACCATTAGAGGGGGCATAGCTCAAGTTGACCTTTATGGTGGCCTTTATCATTTATAGCATGTACATATGTAGTAGTTGTATGAACCTCGGGGCCTTTAGCCCCTTCTTCTCATGAGAGAATGAACCATGACCCATTACCGAATTTTTGTGCACTATGAGAGGATTCATGATAAAAAGTGTTAAGTATGGTGGGGAACATAACATTACCCTTGTGAGAGCCCCTCAGTAGTACCCTTTTTCCCTAGACAATGACAACATTGAACTAGGGCACAAAAGCTAACCACCCAGGTGAAACAAGACAACAAACATAATTTCCCAAGCCAATGATCCATTATCCAACGTCAACCAAAGATATTCATCCACATGCCCAACAAATTAAGTAGAACACTTTGCATGAAAGGACTAACATATCTCATGGTGACGTTGGTTTACGATCTTCTATACATTGGGTTGTCTGGATGTGATGATCCTTGGTTTCTCTGTAATTGTAGAGAAAAATGAGGGGGGTTGTTGGGATGCCATATGTGGACATGCTAATCATCATAATGGTTGGGATCATTGTCTCCATTGCGGGCCACGAGACATGATCTCATTTTTTTACCCCTAGGCATTTGGGGGGCGGGGGGGCGTAACATCTGATTCCAACATGGAGACATGTGCTCACCATAGAGCGCATTATTTGGTTGTCCAAGACTTGCAATCATGTGCCCACTTGTTGGCAGCCATTTCACTTTTTATCCTATCTCTATAAGCTGCCTATACAAGTGTTTTGGAACCCTTGATTCTCATCGCAAGTTTTCGAATAAAACAGCAAGTTTTCGAATAAAACAACATGATCATTTTTGCACATTTGCACACCTGCCTTTGTTCTCGTTTTCACGACTGCAAGCGTGAAAACTTTGATTTCGAAGTCATGTCAATGGCATTAAAATCGTCACTGGATTATTATGGTCACTCTTGTCTATGTGTTCATTGCGTTTCCAACCCAATTATGGTTACACAGTTGGCAAGTTACCAAAACCTTTACTCATTTGACATTTTTTTGTTGTCAATATGATTTCATTTTTATAAGACTGTGATGATATTCTAGTGATTGAGATTAATAATTGATTTAATGGTGGTTTGATGTACTTTGATCAAATTCTTTAGTGCATTAGTCTCATGAAAACACATTGACATTGTGGTTAGACCCTCGATGCAATCATTTCATACAACACATACATTTTATGATTGAATCCTTGGTGTTATATTCAGAACATTGTTTTGATTTTAAAACCATGCAAATACTATTGCTTGTGCAAAGATTTGGGTCGGCTTATCATATTTTTCCTTTTGAATGGCATTGGATTTTAACACATTGTAATAGTGATTTAAATCACCATATGCACCGTCGATTTTATAGTTGGATATGACTGTTTTGCATGGGTTGATTTCGTTCCACCACCCCCGCACACTTTGGCATTAATGTCTGCCCTCTATCCTGGGTTACCTCTGTTGGTTTCGGGGAAGTCTGTGAGCTATTCGATCCTGCGTTTACCCTGTCCAAACCCTTGTGTTTACCCGGCTCATTGTGTGCCCTTGCCTATGGCACCTGTGGTGCGCATAGAGCCTAATGGCAGCCAAACACTCTTGCTTTTCGACATTGCCCATGAGGATTTATAAAATAGTGGCTGACTGGTGTTTATACAGAAATTTGAGGGTCTTAACCTTTCAGTAGCCCAACAGTTCGCCCTTACCTTCGACGGATGCAGGGCCAAGGTCGGAGACATACAGCTCGAGCTAAATGAGGAATTCCTAAAGCTCAGCTACAGGACTACCAACTACAAGGGAAAGGTGGTTTAAAAATTCCAAAGTGGACGAGGTGCCGTGGCCGCTCCTATTCACATCAAGAAAAATTGTTAGTTGTGATCGAGCTATGCCTGTCAATGCCCTCAAACCCAGGTGGCACGACCTTTTGGCAATTGTTAAACAGTTTGTGACCTGCAAAGGTCGTTATGGCTTGGTACTTCTGTATCATCTTCAGTTATTGATGAATTTTATAGACTACCCTCTGAACATGCCACATTATCTCTTACGTAGTCTTTACAAGATGTCCAAACGATTTAAGCGTGAGAAAGTTGATAGCATCATTTTTCATCACTGCTTGATCAAAGTCCTTATCGTTCATCATTTGAGTCTTAGAGGTGACTGTTGGCAAGCCTTCCTGTCAAGGAATGGCTTTGCCACCCCCGAGTGTATCCAAGAGGACAAGGTTGTGGTTACTGAAACTCTGGTAGGGCCAGCCGTGCCACTTCATAACCTTCTACCCCCTGTCAAACCCTCAGATTGCCCCAACCTTGATCTACCCGATACTATGGCCGACCCGTGTGCTAAAAACAATACTAAGACCGCTAAGAAGCCTGTGAGGAAGAAAGGTAAGGGTGATACTGGTGTCAACAATAAGGGAAAGAAAAATGCAAGATGGGTATCCAGATGTGCGAGGAATAAACCCAAGCAAAACGTTGACCAGAAGCCAATAGTGCTGAGCGAGGACTCGGACTCCGAAATTGAACATTTCTTGATTGAGGAATACCCCTATTCTCATGGCCTATGCTCTATGGAACCCTATGACTATGTTTCCAATTTACCTCCGTGCCTCAAGGACGATCCTAAATTCCCGGGAATTAGATTTCACAGTCACACCCCTGGTAACTTGAAAGAACCCTCGCCTGTGATGCCAAATCAATCACCTTGCACACAATGCAATGTTTGGCTTGAATGTTATTACACCGACGTTCCCCTGTTGCAATCTAAGATTAAATCTTTAGAGGAACGAGTTACAGTGCTGTCAAAGGAGAATGACAGGTTACAAGCCAACGAAAAGAAACAAAAAACCACCGGTTCGATTGTCTTCAGAAATGTCGAAGCAGCAACAGCCTTTGTCAATTCAAAGTTGTCCTGATCAAATCATTTTCTTACTGCCCAGGTATGTACTTCAACATCGATTTTGTTTTATGAGTTGGTTTGAATTAATATAACTGATTGAGTTTGATTTCAATTAGTTATGTTCCTTTAATAGATTCAAAATGATTCTGTCATTTTCAAATTACCAAAAATGATTTCGTTATGAACCATGTACAGAAGATTTGTTTGCTAAACTTGGACACAGTTATGATTTGGTTAATGCGATTTTATTGTTCCTAGATTAGTATAAACGATTGATTTGTTTTCGATTCTGTTTGGTTTGCTTTTGAAACAATTATGTATATTTGAATTAGGGTAGCCAGTTGGGTTTGCTTTCGTTTAAATTCTGTTCGAATAGATTCAAGAAACGATTTTGTTCTGTTTTGAATGATTATTTTCATTTTGGATTATGATTGCGTTCTATCTGTATAGAAGATTTGTTTGCTAAACTCAGACATAGCTATGTTTTGATTAGCATATCAATTGTGTTGGCTCTAAGATAGTTTGATTCATTTCTTTTGGTTTGATTTTGAGACGATTCTGTATGCTTGAATTAGCATGGTTTTTTATGTATGCAATGCACCAGTATCAAAGATTGATTAAAAAAAACAACTCTGTTAGTTTTAGACTTAAAAACGATTTTGTTAATTCCTGGGTAGACATAAAATATTGCGTTTGTATTAAATGAATATGAATGATTTGTTTGATCGGTTACAGTTTGTGTCGATTGAAATTGATCCATGAAAATGATTTCATGGGTTTCAAATTGTCTTAACGATTTTGTCTGCTCCGAATTGGTAATAACAAGTGTTGAACAAATTGCATGTATCTCTGTTACCATTCGGTTAAACACAATTTTTGTCTATTTCAAATTGGCATAAAGATTTGGTTACTTCTGGCATGAGCGATTTGCTTTGTGTTGATTTAATGATTAAAGATTTGGTTTAATAATTCGAATATATTTCTGTTAGTTTTGGACGGATTTAAAACGATTTTGTTTTCAAATTAGACCAGCTACAGAATCGCAAGATTCTGTAGCTAGTCTTAAAATTTAGATTTTTGTTAATTTTACCAATAAAATATTACCTAAACTTGTCTATTATTGTCCACCTGCAGGTACCTACGAATTTCAATGGCAAATTGGGTATGTTGTGGCAGTTTAGAAGATACTTGTTGTAATATAGTTTTGTTTTAAGTTGTTGGTCATAGGCAGAAATAGAAGACTTGAGAGATTGTTCCCAGATTTTTTGTAAACTGTTTTGATAATCCCTACAGGGATGTTTTACCCTGTGGCCTTTAAATACTTGTTATTTTTTGTAATGGAGGGATCATCACTGTTGGGAGAACAAGACTATGGATTTATGATACAGACTTGAATGGAAGTCGATTTTTTGTAACAGCTTTAGCTTTCAATCTATCATACTTCCGTTCAAGTTTTGTGCATTCTAATTTGTGATTAAGGCATTGACTACTTTAGATATCAAGGCTTATTACAGGTTAATGCGTTGTGATTTAAATTCTATCCATGTCTTATGTATCCCAATTTTAGCACAGCAATTACTCTGTTTCAATTTAATGAATAAATGTTTGTCTTCTTCGTTAATTGAACTGTTCTGTACAAATCTTTGCACAGGGATTTATCTAACTGCGATGATTTGTAAATTATAAGATTGTTGTCGTTTTTTATATCTTGTTTGTCCTGTTATTTATATTCAAAGAGCACTGCCGCTTCTTGTTTACGAGAAGCTTGTGGAAAATCTGGTGCGGGTTTCCTTCCATCGAACAACTGAATTGGATACTTTGCACAGGACAAATTGGAAAGCATTATTACAGGTTAGTTTATTAGTGTTGTTTAAGTAGTTTAGATATATATGTATAGTTCAGATTTATAGTTAGGATTATTATTTTAATTGCTCAGCTTAGACAATTTTCATTTTATTTTCTTTCTCATAAAATTATAAAATAAAATAAAAAAGATAGTCTTGCTATCATAGGACAACTTACAAATGATTTTTTGCAGCTTTTCATTTAAAATCTGTAATATGTAAATATTGTACATTTGTTATTAAGATCTAATAACTGAACTTTTAATTTCATAGAATTATTGTTGTATAATATAGACAATAGACTGTATATATTTATTTCATATTTGTTTATTAGTTTGTTTTAATTGTTGTTTTTCTTTAGATTAGTTCCTTTAATTAGTTTTCTTTCGTTTTCCTAGGACAGTAGATTGGCCAACGGAGCCGCTAAACCCGTTAGGGTGGATCATCCCAAACGGCTTGGGTTATTTAGACAACCCCGGACATGATCCACTCTTCCAGTTGGCAAGCGTTCATTTTCGCCTGTCAACAAATGGCGCTAGAAGGAGGGCCTGAAACTTATTAATGGCACGAGGTGGTCGTAAGACTCCTCCTCCGCCTAACCGCTCACCTATAGTGACAAGAAGTCATTCAAACGAAAACATCGTCCCTCAAACAACAACCACATCAAACGACGATCTGCGGATCACAGTTGAACCAACAACCCCGAATCCTGCAGGTGGTGACGTACAAGAAATTGTTCGCCAATCTCTCTTAAGAACACATAGTGCCTTCGCCCATCTGAGGCAACCAAATCGACCTTTAGACCAACCTATAGACTTCTCTGATATCAGAGAACAACTTGGAGGCACTAATCTTACTTTGAACCCTACAGATCCAATCCTCACTCCTGCTGCAGGAGGATCTGGAATACCACCCTCACCACCTCCATCATCTCCTTCTTCTTTTGGAGAAGACTCATCTGACGAAAGCAGTTCCTCTTCTCAGCCTTCCACACCGCCTACACCAATGGCCAACAAGAACAATCCTGTCAGACCCTGGCTCGACCAGGATGTTGTGGTCGTACCTGGGCCTCAACATTCCTTACCCAAACATCCAGAAAAGTGGCTTCCCAAGTTCGATCCTGACTCTAAACAGATTGTTGAAGACCACATTAAAAAGTTTATGTTAGCCATTAGACTCCGCAATGTCGAACATGAAGACGTAGTCTGCAGGTGTTCCCCTATACTTTCGAGGGCAATGCCTCTACTTGGTACTTTGCCTAACAACCCCATACTATCGTGTCTTGGGAGAAGTTCGAATCCTGCTTTCTTGATAAATTCGGAGACGGTAAGTCCCCAGAAGTTCTAGTCATGGAGCTTTCTAGTTTAAGAATGAACCCAAAAGAAAAAATTAAAGACTTTAATCAAAGATTCCTAACACTTAATAATCGAATCCCCACGGATTCCATACCTGTCGAAAATCTTATCATAGCATACTATACTAAAGCCTTGCATCAAAGTATAGCCATTTGGGTAAAACGATCTAAGAAAGCCACGTTGTTAGAGGCCTTTGAAGAAGCCAGCCAGATTGAAAAAGACATCCTTAGTTTAAAAGATGCTACTAGCAATGAAACAAAGACTAGTTCGTCTTCCAAAAAGAAGATTGAAATCCTCCCTAGACCTTCTCAAAATAAAACACAACCTGAAATCTCAGATTTAGAAAATTTAACTAAAGTCATTCAAAAACTGTCAAATCAAGTTATAGATTTGAAAAGGACGACCGAAAAAGCTTCTTCGAGCAAAGGGCCTTACAAACCCCCGTTCAGAAAACCTTTTCCCACCAACCGACCTAATCCAAATACCGAAGGTTTAAATCTAGAAAGTCTGCAATTTGCCCTTCAAACAATTCTAAAAGCCCAGGATAACTTGGTGCCTCCTGAGATTCCTGAGGAGGTTGTTGAACAAGAGATAGTTCAAGAAGAAGAATCTTCTCTGAACATTTTTGGACACTTCTCGGATAGCATCTTTCAAGCTAACTTCGAGACAGTTCATCCCTACAATAAGACAACAAACAAACCTTCTTCTGAAAACACTACGACTTTGCCCCCAAAGCAATCTAAACCGGCTGAGACTAAACAGAGTCATGTAAACCCCAACTTAGATTATGATTTAGTTGAAGATCTAAAGAAGTTAAGGGCTAACATTTATGTTTATGAGTTACTAAAATTTCCATTTTTGCTACAAAAAATGTTACAGAACATCGTAGAGAATAGCAAAAATGGTAATTCAAGCAGTAACAAGGTTGTTCAGAACAAAGCTCCTCAGAAGACTTCCGCTAAGAGTAATCCTGATTCTCACGATAAATTAAGCCTTCTTGTAAATAATGTAACAAATGTAGATAAATTAGCTTTAGAAATTGCCAGTAAAAAGCCACAAACTTCCACACTTAGTACTCGCAGGAATGTACCTCCATTTTTGTTAACTTTCGAAATATTTAATAGAAACGTGCACAATTGTATGGTAGACTCAGGAGCGTCATCCAATGTGATGCCATGGTCTGTGTGTCAGAAGATTAACGCTGAAATTGAACCATCCACTTTAAAAATCATCCAACTTGATCGAACTAGTGTTAAGGTCGTAGGCAAATTAAAAAATGTGCTTATAAGATTATCGTCTAACCCCAAAGTTCATCAAGTCATTGATATTATTGTTGTGGATATTCCAGAAGTGTATGGTCTGTTTTTAAGCAAGGACTGGTCAGAGCAACTACACGGCTATTTCGCAACAGATTGGTCTCACCTGTGGCTTCCAGAGAACGGCAAGCCCAACAAGATCAAGGTAAATCGTGAACGCTACCTAAAGTTCATGGTCACAGATTTGAATGATACCAACGAACCATTTACACCTTCTACTGATTCACCTAAAATAGAAGGGATGGATACCTTTTTCGGCAATTTCATGGCCGAGACTTCAGCTATCACCAACTCATAACAACAGTCCGAGATTGTAGCATATGTGCAGCCAACAACTTCTACACAATGGTCTTATGCACCCGATAAAAATCAAATTTGGTCTCTTTATTTTGATGGGTCAAAGTCCAAAGAAGGAGCTGGTGCAGGCTGTGTTATTCTCGATCCCTCAGGTAACAAAACTTTGATTGCATGTAGGCTAGAATTTGAATGTACTAATAACACAACAGAATATGAGGTTTTACTGCAAGATCTCAGAAAAGCTTTAGACATTAACATTCAAAACTTGGTTGTATTTGACGATTCCGAAATCGTGGTTAGACAGGTAAGAGATTCTATCCACTGTCTGTCTCCGCATCTTAAAAGCTACAAATCCGAGGTATGGAATTTAATGAATAAGTTTTATGCTTTCAATATAAATTCTATTCCTAGATTGAATAACTCTGAAGCTGATCTATTAGCTAACATAGCTTCCAAACTCTTTCCTGCAGAAGGCTTGTCCCCGAACACATTCTTCGTCGAACTGTTGTTCAAGCCATCTGTTCCCGACAACATCACGAATTGGAGAGTATTCGACGACGATCAACAGATTATTAGCTTCCTGCATATGGAAGAAACTTTTCAAGGCGCGGTGATTGACGAATGCACCCATGACGACAATTTGCGCGATTTCACGGTAATACCAGATCCGAGAACTCCTGAATCTTCATCGGACATGGTAAATTCGATCCCTAAATCTGTAGTTAGATTAGAGAAATTTTACGATCTTCAAGATAAATTCAAAAAATCGGTCAACTGTAAAACCAATAGTTCCTCGTTATCGTATGAAAAAATCAACTTGGGAACTAATGACAATCCACAGTGCATTAATTTAGGGGTGGGGTGTTCTGAACAAGAAAAAGACATATTTATTAAATTGTTTAAAGAATTTAAAGATGTTTTTGCATGGACGTATGATGACCTTAAAACTTTCGACCCTAATATCATACAACACGTCATTCCTATGAAACCCCAAACTTTACCCTTTCAAAAAAAGTTAAGAAAAATGCACCCTAAACTCGAACCGACCGTTAAAAAAGAATTGAATAAACTCCTAAATGCTAAGATAATTTTCCCTGTTAGGCACACTCAATGGGTTTCTAACCTTGTCCCTGTCCGGAAGAAAAGCGGCGAAATCCGACTGTGCGTCGATTTTCGAAACCTTAATAGAGCATCTGATAAAGACAACTACCATGTCCCACCCATGGAACAGATCCTTCAATAGGTATCTGGTTCTGAGAGACTATCCTTACTTGATGGTTTTTCAGGGTACAACCAAGTCCTGATGTCTCCTCCAGACCAACTTAAAACTACCTTCCGCACTCCATGGGGCACCTACGCTTACAGGAAAATGCGCTTTGGATTGATTAATGTCGGTGCCACTTTCCAGAGAGCGATGGACATCGCTTTCCGAGGCTTAATCAATCAATCCGTTGTAGTTTACTTAGATGATGTTACGGTATTTTCCAAAAACAAAAATGATCATCTAGCTCATTTAAGAGCCGTTCTACAGCGATGTCGTAAATATGGCATTTTCTTAAATCCTAAAAAATCTATTTTCGCAGTAGAACAAGGTAAACTCTTAGGATTCATTGTGTCAAGCAAAGGGATGATTATCGACCTTGAAAGGACACAAGTCATCTCAAAACTTCCTCTTCCCTCATCCAAAGAATCTATGCAGTCTTTCTTAGGCCAGATAAACTTTGTTAGGATATTCGTCCCCAGTTTCTCCGAAATGGTCAGACCTTTACAGAATTTAATTAAAAAAGACGCACAATATCATTGGGGACCCTTAGAAAATCAAGCGTTCAATTCAATAAAAAAGACCATAATAGACGCTCCTTCTCTCATGAGCCCCGACTTTTTGCAAGACTTCACACTCTACACTTTTGCTTCTGACCGCTCCTACGCTGTCGTCCTAACTCAAAAGAATGCCGAGAACAATGAAGTACCCATTGCTTTTATGAGATCTGCTTTCAAAGGCGCGGAACTTAATTACCCAGCGGTAGATTAGCGAGCCTACGTTGTTTTTAAAGCAGTCAAACACTTCTGATCTTATCTTTTGAAATCTAGGACGAAAATTATTGTCCCTTACCCAGTTGTCAGAAACCTGTTAGTGCAGAAAGAATTAGGCGAAAATAGGGCGAACTGGGTTACCTCCTTACAGGAGTATGACATAGAAATTATCCCAGCTCAAATAGTGAGAGGCCAAGGGTTATGCAAGTTAGTTGTTGATTCAACAACAAGACAGCAAGAAGAAAACGATATGTCAAACCTAGGACAGAACAATCAAAATACAATCTCCTGTGCACAAAACTTCGTCAGTCCATGGTATGATGATTATAAATTCTGTCTTGAACATGGGTCAGCCCCCCATCACCTGGATCCCACTAAGAGAAGAGCGTTAAGATTAAAATCTGCCTCATTTCAGTTGATTAATGGTATTCTGTTTCAGCAAAATTTTGATGGAGTACTAATGCGTTGTCTTGAGAAAGATGAAGCAGAAAAAGTCTTACTTGAGTTGCATGCAGGAGAAGCTGGTGGGCATTTTGGTGGTGACACCACTGTCCATAAAGTTTTGAGAGCTGGTTATTACTGGCCCACACTTTTTAGAGACGCCCATTCCTTGTGCCGCAAGTGTATTATTTGTCAAAAAGCATATGGGCGCATACAGAAACCAGCCTTTCATTTGCAACCAGTATCAATAGACTCCCCTTTTCAGCAGTGGGGCCTTGATATTATATGTCCAATCAATCCGTCATCCTCACAGCAACATAAGTTTATCATAACAGCCACAAATTACTTCATCAGGTGGTCCGAAGCTGCCGCATTAAGAACTGTGAATACCAGTCAGGTAATTGTCTTTTTAAATTCAAATATTATTACTCATTTTGGTATCCCTGACTGTTTAGTATTCGATAACGCCTCTTATTTTTCGTCTCTTGAGATGAGCGAGTTCGCTCTAGAAAAATGAATTAAATTGAAGTATTATGCTAGCTACTACCCCCAGGGCAATGGATTGGCAGAATCAACAAATAAGAATTTAATTAAAATTATCAAGAGAACAGTGGCTGAAAATCACAAAAACTGGCACAATGCACTATTAAACGCAATCTGGGCTAATAGGGTAACACCAAAGACCGTTGTAGGTAACTCTCCATTTTTTCTCGTCTATGGTAGAGAAGCAATTATGTCACCACACATTCTTCTTCCCTCACTACAGATATCACAAAAAATACAAGAAGAAGACTGTCCCCCTTTAAAAAACCAAATTAACGCTTTAATGAAACTAGAAGAGGTAAGAGCTCAAGCTAAACGTAAGTTAAATTAGCATCAACTAGTGGTCAAAAGCTGGTTTGATGCCAACGCTGCCTTTGATAGGAACTTTGAAGTAGGTGACCTTGTCTTGAAATGGAACAAACCGCATGAAGGGAAGGGAGAGCACACGAAATTTCAGAACTTATGGCTTGGACCGTTTTTAATTGCTGAGAAGTTGGGTCCCAGCTCTTTCCGATTACAGAATCTAGAGGGACAGCCTGACACCTATCCGGCGAATGGCCAAGCTTTGAAAAGATATTTCGCTTGATGACAACCCTTTGTATACTATGTAAATATTTTTCTTTTGTTTGCTTTTCTTTTACTATTTTGATTTTGATTTTTCCCCTTGTACTTATCAATTTCTAGTTTTGGAAATACACATACCTACATTTTGAACTGTTCAGACAAAGAAAACAGAAAATTCTTTCACTGAAATGACTGTTTAAAAATTGCCTACCATCAATTATATGCTTCTGAAATTTACATCTGTGTTTTGAAAACACTGTTGTTTGAAAGAAGTTAACTGATTTTGATCTGTGGGTAAAGCTTGACACGATCATCCATTATCTTTTTACGTTGTCCCTGTTCCTTAAGGGAATAACTCAGAAAGATGTCTCCCTGCTTTAGAAGGTTGGTTATGTAATAAACCTTCTCTGGATTTTAATGAATGATAGTTATGAAAAATTATGTTGAGGTTTGTAAAAAAATATGTCAAAAATATCACAATTTTCAGCGTCACCCCGCTCAATTATATATCTTTAAAAAATTAAATCATAAAAGAGCTGTGGGAAGTGCCTGTAAACCCGTCGGGATGCTGAACAGGTCTGCTGGCAGCGGGTAAATGCATGCATGACGCCAAGACAACTTCGTCGGGGCACTGAACAGGCCCGCTGGCAGCGAAGCAATGTCGGGTATATGAAAATTCGTAAATATGGAATCTTTTGACCTTAAAATGTCCTTTATTCTGATCTGAAACTTCTTGGCAGGATACGGATATCAAAGTGGGTTAAATGGCAACCCTGTCGAGGCTATGGACGCCTGCTGGCAGCAGTGGCTCTGTCAACAGTATTGGGGATTTTATCTTTAATATCGTGGCTCGCTTGTCTTAAGACTGTTATCAGTTTGCATCCTTTAAGCACTGCTGGGATATTTGATTAACGATGATGTTTAAACAATTTTTTGGTTGTTGTTTTTGAGTTAGAATTTTTCTCATTATCATAAACTGAATTTGTTCTTTTGGCAGAGATAACTGCTTCTACCAGTGTGTCGTCATTGTTGGCAGTCATTTCGCTTTTTATCCTATCTCTATAAGCTGCCTACACAAGTGTTTTGGAACCCTT
>CBVK0100681694.1:342-10967 GCA_900067695.1 Picea abies
TGAGCAGTGGGGCGAATTGAAGAGAAGGAGGGCGTTTTTGAGATCCAGATCTAGTCCGTTTGGAGGGGTTACACTTCAGATATGACCTTGAGACTTTACCTAGTGACTTGTAGTGTCCCAATCTATATTTCTGGAGAGTTTCAGAGCATTTGGAGGCCTCCTTCAGCAGGGCCGAATTATCTAGGGTTTCAGTCATCCAGTGGGGCGCACCATTTAGTGGGGGATTTCAGATCTATAGAGATTGAGAGGGATCTTGGAGATTCGGTCACCTAGGTTGTTCTTACCATCACCCGATCTATCAGTTGGCATATTTATTAGGGTGATTGGACACTTTTGGTAGCAGGGCCGAGTTATTGAGGGTTTCAGCCTTCTATTGGAGCATGACATTCTTCAGCTGGAGAGTTTGGCATTCAGATCTGCTTGTATTGATCTTCATTTCTCATTTAGCCTTTGGAGGCATCTTTTGTATTAGAGAGAGAATTTTGTAGCAGCTCTTATCTATTGCATATCTTCTTGGCCATCTGTTGAGCATTCCAGATCGGCATCTTCATTGTAGTAGGTTTCTCTATTTTATGAATAAAGAAGAATTGAGATGTTTTGGCTTGTCTATCTTATCACATATGGTTGAGGTATGTCCCATGGTTATATATTTCTGTTATTTGCTACATACACACATATAAACACATCTAAAAGGTAGATCAACAAAGTGTTTGACGAAATACCTCACTTAGAAAAAGTTTTAAAAAGACACCAAAACAATGATGATCCTTGCATAATGGCTTGGGATCATTACAAAGCACCAGATGAAGATGATCTGTGTAATATTCATATTACATATATTGAGGTAGAAAGAGAGGTGGAAGTTCCATCTCTCGAGTCAAAATTATTTGTTGCACCAATCAAAGTCAATAAAGTCAACATTGGGATGAATGAAAACCCTAAAATGGAAAGTATTGGAGACTATTGGGATGAGCAAACATTAGAATGAATTACGAAGTTGATGTGCGAATAAAGTGACCTATTTACAATAACATTTATAGAGATAAATGCATAGCAGGGGATCTATGTGAGATGAAGATACGCCTCAAACTTGAGGCTAGAATTGTCAGGAAAAGACCTTATAGACTGAATCCAGTGTATAAGAAGAAAGTGAAAGTAGAAATTGACCGAATGTTGGAAGTTGGTAGCATAGAACTAGTAGAGGAATCTGAATGGATCAATCCTATGGTAGTCCAAGAAAATAATAAAGGGGGGATAAGGATTTGTATATATATGAGGAAACTTAATGATGATTTCTTACATGACCCTTTCCTTGTCCCTTTTACATATGAGGTCTTAGCGAATGTGTGATCTGGATTATTTTTGGCACGAAATGAGAACGAAGATATAATAAAGAAATGTACAGAGATATCACGGATATCCAATAATATAACATAAATGTATCAGAGATGCAACCATAAAACAGAGATACAATAATACATGATTTCTATTAATGCAAGAAATGTACAGAGACTGTAAAAATATAGAGTGAAAGACTCGCTAGAATGGTGGCAGCTTATCTCTAAGAAGAGATGTGACGACTACTTGCATTTGCAAGAAGATGATTACAATGAGGCTCTCAAGGAATTTTTACAATAAAGAGGAATGTCAAAAACCATTGACATCCAAAAACCTAACCCTAGGAGATGAAGCACCAAAATTCATGTGGGCCCCATTTGAGTAAGTCAATACATCAACTTCCTGGGGTCATAACTTTTGTATACGATCTTCGTTTTAGGCGCACAATAGCCCGTTGGAAAGGTATTGTCGAGGGGATTAATTTTAGGGGCTCAATAATTCCCTTAGATATCATTGAGAATCTCGATCCATAAAATCATTCATTTAGGCCCTCAAAATGGCCCCGGATGTTAAAACTTCTAAAAATAGTAAATTGCCAAAATTGCTAGAAAATTGTTTTGAAGGAGTTGGAAAAGGTGGGTGGCCACTGATACCCACCTAGATCAATATGGGAGGCCATGAAGCATATTCATTCATAGATGCATTCTTAGGTTACCATAATATTAAAATAGCTCTAGAGGACAAGTATAAGACTACTTTTTCTACAAAATGAGGATCCTACCAGTATAAAATCATGCCATTTGGGTTGAAGAATGCATCAACCATTTTTTCAAGAGTAGTCATAGCTACTTTTAAGGAATTCATACATCAATTTCTAGAAGTATATCTGGATGACTGGACTATATATAGTCTGTTAAAATACCATGTGGAAGTGTTAAGACTAATGTTGGAAAGATGCAAGCAATGTCAGATATCATTAAACATAAAAAATGCATTTTTGGCACACCTTTTGGAATATTGTTGGGAAATATAGTATGTAAACAAGGTTTACTGGTGGACCCTGCTAAGATTGCAGTCATTGTGAATTTACCACCACCAAAGTTAGTGCGCTAGTTAGGGGAAACATTGGGACATACATGCAATTGCAGGAAATTTATAAAGGGGTATGCGCAGATTATTGTACCAATGGAGAAATTGTTAAAGAAGCACACTAGATTTCAGTGGAATGAGGACAACAACAAGTATGCGACACTCTAAAGGAAAAAATTGTGACAACACCTATACTATTAATTCTAAATTGGGAAAAGAGATTTCATGTGTACATAGATGTATCAGCCATAACACTTGGAGAAATTCTAGTGTATCTAGCAACAGGGGACTAACACCATCCTATAGCCTTTGCAAGCAGAAAGTTGTCAGAATATGATCAAAGTTACAACACCACAGAAAGAGAAGGCCTAGCCATGGTATATGCACTTCAGAAATTCAAGGGTAAACACTTTAAAATATTCACAGACCATTCTTCCCTCAAATATATAGTCAACAAGCTAATGTTGGGGGCGGGATATGTAGATGGATATTATTATTCCAAGAATTTGATTTCGAGGTGATATTCAAACTAGGGAACTTGAATGCATGACCGGATCACCTATCAAGGGTAACTAATGGAGAATAACCTACTAACTTGGAAGAAACTTTCTATGATGCAAAATTAGTTTCAGTATATATAGTTGATGAATACTTCACTAATATTATTGAATACTTAAGTACAGGGGTTGCACCACAGGATTTCCATGATAGTCAAACCAGGGAAGCTGAATGCAGGACTGGATCACCTGTCAAGGGTAACTAATGGAGAAGAAACTACTAACTTGGAAGACAATTTCCTTGATGCATAATTATTTTCAGTATAGATAGTTGATTAATACTTCATTGATATTATTGAATACTTAAGTATAGGGGTTGCACCATAGGATTTTAGCATTGCGCAGAAAAAAAATCTGGTAGTCAGAGTTGCATACTATCAACTCATTGTAAGACATTTATACAAGATGGGTGCATATATCATTTTGAGAAGGTGTGTATTGGAAATTGAATGACCCACAATTTTAGTAGAAAATCATGAAGGTATAGCTGGAGGACACTATGAAGAAAAAGATACTGCGCAAAAGGTATTGCATGTAGGATTATGGTGGCCAATAGTACATAAATATGCCAAGGATTATTACCATAAATGTGATGTATGTCAGAGGGTTGAAAAACCCAACATAAGGGATGAGGTTCCCCTAAGACCACAAGTGACTCTGCAGGTATTTGAAAAATGGGAAATAGACTTCGTTGGACCTATTAATTCACCAAAAAAGAGGCTAGGAGCTAGATATATCATTATTGTGACTAAATACTTAATGAGATGGGTAGAAGAAACAACATTCAAATAATGTAGTGCAAAGATAACAACACACTTCCTATTTGAGCATGTGATCACTAGATTTGGATGTCCCAGGATTCCGATGAGTGGCCAAGGCACTCATTTAATTAAAAATACCATCAGGGCTATGAATGAGGAGTTGGAAGTCTATCACCAGAAGAGTACAACATATCATCATCATGAAAATGGAACAGTAGAATCTTTCAATAAGATTTTGGAAAATGCATTGACTAATATCTTCAATGTGAACAGTGATGAATGGGACTTGAAAATACCAATAGTATTGTGGGAATACAATACCACTTGCAAGAAGTTGATAGGACAAACACCATTCAGATTGGTGTATGGACAAGAAGCAGTGGTGCCATTAGAATTTATGGTACCCATTCTACGCGTAGCAAGAATTACCAACATGACGGAAAGATGCACAATATAGGAGAGGCTAATTCAACTAATGGAAATGGAAGAGGATAGGATTTTGGTATAATTTCTCCAAGAAATACAAAAAGCAAGAGACAAATCTTGGCATGATAGACATATTAAAAAGAAGAGCTTTAAGGAGGGAGACCTAGTTCTTCTCTATGACAACAAATTTTTCCAACACTCTGGTAAGTTTATAATGCATTGGCTAGGGCCATATGAAGTAAATACTATCACATATGGGGGATATGTACAATTAAAGGACTTGGGAGGAACATAACTAAAATGAATGATCAACGATAGTTGACTGAAACTATATAGGGACAATCGACCTACTAACACCTAAAATTACATCATAGTAAGAAATCCATTTGTATAGTGTATTATAGTATATATTAGGAAATAAAACTCATAAAAAGGAAGACAAAAGTAGAAAAAGAAGAAAAAGGAAGACAAAAGTAGAAAATGAAGGAAAATACAAAATACTAGGAAATATCGTACACAACAGATAATGGAATCAATGCGACAAAAATAAAAAGTTACCTTGTGAAACGCATGGCTAATAGGAAGCAAACATAGTGCACCAGGGGAAAATTCACAATAGAAACATATGGCACACTAAAAAGTTACAGTGCACCGGGAAACAGGACAACGGTCATAAAAGAAAAAAATGGTCATCGAGGCAAAAAGGCGTGAATTGAGCATTTATGAAACTTAATGAAACATAATCAACAAGGTTTAATGCATTTATAACCATCAAAGAAGCATCTTTGAGAATATTCAGGGCATTTATGACACCCTGTATATAACTAAAATGTGGGCCAATCGAGTCGTATTGTGAATTTACAAACCCACGAAGCTAAGGAGCACGTAGACAGGAGGTGAATAGGTGAGTTCAGAGATTGGAGCAACCGAAGTTCAATTGGAGAAGGAATAATTACCCACGATGGCACCTCCAAAGGTCAGCACACCTAGCCAAACAACATGAAAAACACGTAGTAGCCACAGGTCACCGCAGGAAACCATAAAGACAGAACAATCATTTACACAGATAGAGGGAATCATCGATGTCAACATGATTCCTTCACCATAGATCAAACCAGTGAGATCCACACTAGTAGAGGAAGAAGGGAAGGCCCTGAAGATGGTCATGATGGACATCGATTCACACGAGAGTGCGTAGGGCCGTAACCCATTAGCAATAGGAAACCCACAAAAACCTTCCAGGGTTGAAGTAGCCCACAAAACAAATGGTGTTGACAGTGAAAGGATGGAATCTGATGATCCAAGGCCGCAACCTATGGTGGGTTATGTGCAGAAGGAGGAATTTCATCTCGAATATATCATAGGGCAACTAGAGACAGGTTGGGAAGAAAGAGAACCAGAGGCTGGGACATCTATCCTACCAGCATAGAGAAAGGGGAAACAACCCATTGTGATATCCTCGCACAAGCATCTCGATGCGTTGATCATTTTTTCACGCATTCCATATGGGGTGCAGGATACTCCAAGTTTACTAGTCTACGTCGAAAGGTTACAATACATAGACCATGATGTGTCTGACACCAATAAATTCCTAAAATTTTCACAACAGGTGTATATGGAGAGCCTAGGCATAGAGTTGTTCGGAGATCCAGTTCTGAAACCAAAGTAGTGGGTGGAATGCTTAGTAAACACTGGGATTATTAATCTATTGGAGATTCTCCACTTTGGCAGGGGGAAGATGTGAACAACTACATCTAGTAGTTACTAGCAGTCCTCCATGAAGAATTTTGGTGGTTGGACAAACCAATATCCATTGATGTGGAATTAATTTCATTCATCACAGGACTACCATCAAATGGAGAGAATCCCATGTAGTACATGGATGATAAAACCAAGGAAAAGTCCCTTGTAGAATAAATGAAGAAAACTTATGGGACAAAAAGGGGCTTGTGTGGCATTACCATAAAAAGGATCAGTGACGTAGCCACCCGGATGGAAAAAAAACTAATGGCATGAAAACTCCTTTGAAAATGTCGCAATAGTTTTCACAACAACATCATACAACACAAATGACACCATGCTCATTTGGGCCCCATACTTACTAAATATGTTCCTAGATGACTACAAGGATGCATGGGACTTTGGAACCGAGTTCCACTCTCTTGGCTCATTATACTGATAACGCTAATTGGATAGAAATAGCCTACCTAACCATATTTTTGTGACAGATTAGGATGATGTTGAGCATCATGATTCACATCGTTGGGAAGAACTTATGATCCCAAGAAGATAAGTGGTAATTCTAGAATTTTTTCTCAGTATCTCAGTGACATACAAGAGAATATAGCCAACACATGGAGACTAACTCCTGAAGTGGTCGTGAAGTACCAGGGGATAGCCAAATTTAAGGCTACACAACACAACATGTGGATCCAAGCATGCAAGGATCCGGATAAAGAATGGCTACAACTTTGATTTTGCATCAACGCAGAGGAATTTGAATGGGAAATGAAAGAATGACAGGATGACTGGAAGATCCCAGTAATCAGCTAGGACATGCCATAAGGGAAAGAATTGGAAGTAGGGTCATCCAAGACATCTCGAGGGGGAAGCACCACAAACAAGAAAATAACACAACAAGTGAAGCTTGGGCCAACGACAATGCAACAGAAGAAGGGAAGCACCCCAAAGAAGGACAGGCAGATAGGAAAGAAGGAAAATGCCCCAACGCAAGAAGAACAAGGAAGGGGGGACACAATGACACATGAAACCCTATCATAAAAATACTCCGCAAGAGATAGGGTCACCCAAATAGTCAATTATACATATAGGTGGGCCACACAACAAGGCAAAGGCCCACAAACAAATCCCGAAATACACAATCATCGAGGATGATGCTAATATAGTCATAGAGAGGGTGTAGGACCACACAATGCAAGAGTATGAGGAGGTTGAGAATCAAAGAGGAAGGATAAGGAATGAGTTGGACAACATTAAGCAGGTCTTGGATACAAGAAGTCCAACTACAAGAGAGGGGAGCAGAATCGATATCCCAAGCGATAGAAGCATGGGACAAAATTGCGTAGAATGAGGAGGACACAATCCAAATCATAGTGTAAGAAATCCCTAGCTTCCAAATAACAACATAGATGTTTCAGGTTGACGAGGCCATAGAAAATATTCCACTTAAAGACATGACATAGGTACAATTGGTATTGGATAAAGTACCAACAAAGGCAATGTACAAGCTACAAGTCATTATCACACAGGAAGTGTAATCATGAGCTATAACATATATGAAACAATTGTAAGTCACGAGAGATGGAAAGGATGCACTAGAAATTGTGATAGAGAAGGTCCAGCTGGAGACACAGGAGAAGAAGAAATACATAGATAAATTGGAGCAGAAGTTGAAGGAATTCTTCATAAAAATTCCAAACAACGTGCAGGCAACTGTGAGTAGTGAGGAAGAACAGATTAAAATGATCACATAGATGCTCAAATATTATAAGGAGATTGAGGATCTCAAATAAAAGTTAACACCAAGAACTCCTCCTGAAGTTACAGTTGAAAGGGAACAACAGGCAGTCTTGCAAATAGAAATGATGGAAAAATAAGCCAAAAAGGTCAGAAAACTTTTTGACGGGACTGCGCAACTATGGACGACATTGGAGGAAGATGACATGGTCCAATAACTATTCCAAGAAGAGGAGGAAATCAACATTGTAATCCAAGATATGAAGTAGTGACAAAAGGCCATGAGAATTATAGAGTGGTTGAAGGGTGCGTAGGAGATGAAGACCCTATAGACAAAATTGAAGACTGCACAGAATAACAAGCAGGCAAGGAAATCCCAATTAGAACCCCTTTAGGAGAAAGTAGTGAAAATTATTGCATAATTGAAGGAGGAGAAGACAGGGATGGATCAGGATCATGTCAAAAGTGTAGAGTCTCTGAAGGAACACATCACAACACATAGGGTAGAGGGTCTCAAAGAGAAAGTTGCGCAAGTGAGATCCAAAAGTCAAGAATTAGAAGGAATGTTTCACAGGTTGGCATATGTTGTATAGGGAGAGAACACTACCTGAGTGGCTCGGGATGAGCCACATGTCAGTGTTGGGGCCTGTTGGGTGTAGGAATATATTTGGAGAAGGATATATTTTGGGGAAATATATAACTTTGGAAAGGAAGACCTAATTTTAGAGCGGAAACAATAGGTGGCAAGAAAGAAGCATGCAAAAAAAGAAGGAAAAGCAGCATGCTCGGGATGAGCCACATGTCAGTGTTGGGGCCTGTTGGGTGTAGGAATATATTTGGAGAAGGATATATTTTGGGGAAATATATAACTTTGGAAAGGAAGACCTAATTTTAGAGCGGAAACAATAGGTGGCAAGAAAGAAGCATGCAAAAAAAGAAGGAAAAGCAGCATGCGAGAGGAAAAGCAATGTGGCGCATAGGCAGAGAAGCCTAACCATGATAGGGTTAGGGTTTTGACAAATATTGTAATGAATATAATCCATAAAGTAGTATAAATAAGGACCTAGGAATTCTAGGAGAGGAAGAAGGATTTTTAGAGAATGATTTTGGGAATTATTTTAAGAGAGATGTTATTAGGGGATGTCAGTTAAGAACAAGGAGAGTTGATTATTGCGATTTTGTAAGTTGTTGAGGATAATAATTATTGTAGAAGAGTCTATCAAGGTAGTATTTGAGGGTTACGTCACAGGCTCAAGAGCTTGGTTTGATCTAGCCCACCTCATAGAGGGTTCTTACCCTCATCTTGATTGTATTACAGAAGATGTAATGTGCGCAATGCAATAGTTTACAGTAGAATGAATAAAAGAGAATAAATCCAGATCTTTGTGGACATATCCCCACGAGAGGGTGAACCATGGTAAACTTGTGTGTTAAGTGTGATTGTTACTGAATGTTTACTTTATGTTGATCATTAGCTTATGAATGAATGGTTAAACTAGAAATATCAACATGAATGCATAGGTTTAAAGATGAATAAATCAGAGCAATACTTGAATAATGAATGTTTACTTTATGTTGATCATTAGCTTATGAATGAATGGTTAAACTAGAAATATCAACATGAATGCATAGGTTTAAAGATGAATAAATCAGAGCAATACTTGAATAATTAACAAGGATAATTCATGAGGAAGGAAGAACACAATCACATATCCCCACTCATTCCTAGACTGCAAGAACCTGAGTATTGCAGTCACCCATAAAGGATATCTCAGGTGAGACTTCATTGTGCACCCTGTGCGTAGCGTTGCCTTCTAGTTACCAGGAGGGCCGATAATTTTTTAGGGTTTTGTTGGAAACCTGTTGAGATCCAAAATTGGGTCAACCCAGGAAGAAGTGGAAGAAAACCACCAACAGAGAGAGAGAGAGAGAGAGAGAGAGAGAGAGAGAGACTAACAATGAGGAGAGAAGACAGGAGAGAGAGAGAGACTAACAATGAGGAGAGAGAGAAGTAGTAGATGTAGGAGATAAAGAGAAGAGACATAATAGAGGGAGGGGGAGAGAGAAATAAAGACAGTGGGGGTAGACAGGGAGTGTTTGAGAGTGTGAGAGGGATATAGATGGAGAAAAATAGAGGGGGTAGAGAGAGAGAGTGAGAGGGAGGGGGGTGAAGAGAGGAAGGGTGGTAGACAGAAGTAAAGAGAGAAAGGGGGGAGATGGGTAAATGTATCAGAGAGAGAGAGGACAAGTAGTGGGAGGGAGGAGAAGAGAGAGATGAGAGATGATCGGATGGAGGGGGAGATAGAGAGGGAGGAGGGGGTAGAGAGAGAGTGAGACAAAGTGTGAGAGGAAGAGGGAGGAGGGGGTAGAGAGAGAGTGAGACAAAGTGTGAGAGGAAGGGGGAGAGTGGAGGAGAGAGAGGGATGTGGATACAGTGAGCAAGAAATGGAGGGGGATAGAGGAGTACATGTAAGAGAGAGAAGAGGTGGGGATAGGGATATAAGGGGAGGGAGAGAAAGAGTGAACAAGAGTATAATAGAAATTGAGAGTGATATTGAGAGATAAAGGGATATGGTAGAGATAAAGGGAGGGAGGGAGAGAGCCAACAAGAGTATAAGAGAGGTCGAGAGTGAGTTGGAGAGAGATAGAGAGGGAGTGGGTATGAGAGTGTGAGGTATGTAAAGGAAAGGTATAGGTCTATTTCATGGTCTATGTCTAGGTATAGGTCTAGGTATTTCCATGCATTACCATGTATAGGTATTGCAATGTCTAGGTCAAGTAAATGTATTTCCTTGCCATGCATTTCTTTGCAATGTACCAAAATTGCTAATGTATGATAGTGTGAGAGGGAGAGAGAGGAAGACAAAGCGGGGAGGTACAAAGAGAGTGTGTGAGAGGGAGAGAGGGAGAGAGAGAAAGGCATAGAAGGGGGATAGAAAGAGAGTGTGGGAGAGTGTGGGAGGGAGAGAGAGGAAGG
>CBVK0100681700.1:0-13251 GCA_900067695.1 Picea abies
TCTTTGGTTTGCATGTAACCGACTCGGTAGAGTCTTTTCCTATATAAAGATGTAATCTATCTTCATTGAATAATAGAGAAGTGAGCCTAGCCTGCCTCACCGTGTTGTTTGTTTCACATATTTTATCTCGATTACCACAAATTATAGTAGGATTTCTCTTTGAGAAAAATATTAAAGTACTTAGCAAAACATACATGTTCTATCAAGTTTTCCAAAACATACAAAATGTGTGATATCTAAGCCTTGAGGTGGACAAGTGGATTTTCTTATTCTTAATACACTATACAAGAAGAGATTGTGTGATACACATGTTTGTTTACTTGATTGTGCAATATTATGAGACAGGAAGACTCATCCAAAGTGTAATATTATGAGAGGACAAAACAATATTCCCAAAATGTTGTTCGATCTGTATGACATCATAAGAGCATCTTTTGATTTAATGGCAGCGTCCATTTAAAAAGCAGATTTAACGGCTGCGTCATGCATGAAAATGTGTACGCACTTATAGATTATATGATCCATTAATGTAATAATGCATTGATAATAATTTTTTTTAATAATATAATAATATATTAATAATTAGAGTGTAAATATGTGTTTTTAATAAACACTAAAATATTTAAATAATCATAATAAACCCTAAAACATTAGGGTAAATATGTTTGTACTGCACAATGTAAATACTAAGCAGACAGAACAGATGATGTTGAACACAGTGCAAGTAGTGTTAATGTACACAGAATCTTAGGGTTAGTGTAAAGAAAAGATTGAAGTCCCTGCTTGTTTATAAAACTTTTTATTTCAATCATATATCATTTTAGTAGTGTAAACATAGACAGAATCTTAGGGTTAGTGTAAAGAAAAGATTGAAGTGCCTGCTTGTTTATAAAACTTTTTATTTCAATCATATATCATTTAAAGATTTATTTCAATAATATATCATTTATAAGACTGCAGTTTCACATGCATGCGAATTTCTACGAGATATCATTGATAAAACCGTGGCATTACAAGAACTCAAAAACCAACTGAATTTACTTGTAAGACTCCTCGTGTCGCCCTGCTATCGACGCCCATCTGCACATTTCCATGTGATATTAATGTTCCTTGATCTACTGTATATATCACCCTTTAAATTTGAAGAGAAGACTATGAAATCATTGTACGAGTTTTCTATTGAATGCTTATGCATCTACTGAACATTACGTCCTCAGATTGTAAACGATTGCTGAATCGCATACGGATTGCCAAGAAGACGATGTAATCTGATGAGGAGATCCTCTTTTTCGAGGGATATATTTCTGCGCTTAATATCTGGACGAAGATAGTTCAACCAACTCAATCTACAACTTTTTCCACTTCGGTTGAGACATGCAAAACAAATATCTTCAGCTCAAGCTCGATATATTACTTTAGAAGCTTCTCATTAAAGGAAATCTTTTGGGGCAAAATTTAAAAGATGCTTCCCATATTCCTGTATAATATTTCTAGCAATTCAGACCTCGTATACTACTGCGCCTCATAGGCCTAAGAGATTCTAGTTTTGTACAGATTAATTATCATTCCAATAAGAGTGAAAGTGGCTCACCTGCTTTCTTGGGAAGAGATCTCCATCCACCAACTCCATGGCTTTTAATGTATTCACCCAAAATCTTGTCATTCTTCTTCTCACGAGCGATTTCTTTGTCGGTGGGGTTATGTACATTAACCTTCTCCATCTGCATGCATATATAACAACAGCGAAGTACAGAACATTCAAATCCCAAATCCGTTGCATTCAATTCTCTATCTATCTACTAACACATAGGAACATATCCATGTTAATCTTAACACTCGTCTGCAATGCACATAGATCGATCATGTATCAAAATTTATGGAACAAGCAATTTTAGGAAAAAAACATATTTTGAAAATACCTTCTCTTGAGTAGAAACCTTCTACCACGGCGTATCATTCCGCTTCCAACTGGTAGCGGATTTTTTAATTGACACGAACGAAAATGTGTGCAGCACAATTAAAAAGAAACCACTGTCAACCTGGTAAAGAAAGAGCGCGACTCTTCTCTACCTGGTAATGCATGCTTTAACCTTACATTGAAATTGAAACGCTCCACCTGGTAATGCTTTAACCTTACATTGAAATTGAAAGGTGGATGTCACGCTTCACATTCCACTTACCATACGTGCCAAGTTTTTGCAAAATGTAAAAAGTTAATTAATATGTAAAAGTTAAGTAATCTGGGTTGTATTTGTGTATTTGTATAAATATACTTTGTGGTAATTGGAAACGTGGCTCAGTAATTTTTTAACCCTAAATGTAAAAATTGTTGACCACAAGATTGACATTTATAATTAAAAGGGTAATAAAACCATCGATTTTGATAGGAAGCACTCCTATCGACTTAAATATTGTTAAATACAATCCATATAATCAATAATTACAATCCATATTTGAAATTTGTAATTAAAAGATTAATAAAACCATCGATTTTGATAGAAAGGACTCCTATAGACTTAAATATTGTTAAATACAATCCATATTCCTAGGGGCATATCAATAGTGTAGGGTAGAAGTGTAGGTGGTGGCATATCAATAATTACAATCCATATGCCACCACCTAGATTCCACTTTACACTAACTAGTCCATAATTTAGATACGGAGGGCAGCATGTATTTCATCGATAGCTATAGTGTGTTTTGGTGTTCTACCAAATGTCCCCTACTTAGACATGGATTTTGTGTTCAGGATATTCATTTCCAGGGCTTCCGACATTTAGAACAAGGGTTCCACTAACTATGATATTAGTTGCAGTACTAGTAGCAACAATAGCTCTAGAGATTCCACCAGTAGTTCGCAGGATTATGAACGCAGTTGCTATTCCTTTCAGACTGCTAGAATTAAGTAACATCCGCGTTAATTAACAACTTGAAAGGTGTTCCTTCCATATGGTCCCTGTAAGTATAATGTTTTTTTCATGTGTAGATTGACAACATGCAACTATGCTATGTGATAGATTGGGATGTTGATGCCCCAGGTCTTCAGAGAGCTTTGCAAGCTATTCTCATTTTGATAATGAAATTTCAAAATTTTAGAGATTCTGACATTGTCAAGTCCTTCTGAGACCCGTTCCAAAACAATTCCATAGTCACTTAAATAACAATTATGATCTGGTGGACATATTTGTTACTTCTTCATGGTAGCAGATCTATGCAATTAATTTGTTCAATGAAATTTTTAGGGTTGATATGCATATAATTTGTTTTTTAGAATTTCTTTGAACTACATGAATTTTAGTCCATCTCCACCGAATCATAGCAGAATCTCATGCTAAGTTTTGATTTATTTTAGCATAATTCAAGCTGTGGTATTTAGCCTAATTCAAGTTTTCTTGAAGCTTGAAGATCATCATTATATGGAAGGCTTGTCTATTAGAATGCATAGTCCATTAGGCATTTTTCGTTGCATTGGTGAATCCCTCAATAAATTTAAAAACTAGTGGTTGTAAATCTCTCTGTTATCTTAATGAATGCATGGCATATTTTTTCATTGTTTCTGGATTCATTTTGAGAAGATCTTCTGAATCTGTCAAATAAACTGAAACCGCCACTAGGCTTCTTAACAACTATGACCAGTTTGGACTTGGAATCAACTGTATGTGCAATGACATTGCTTCCTAGATCATCTTTTGTTGAACTATTGAACCTCAAAGGGTTTATTAATGAAGTTGCAATTACATCCAAAACTTCTTTATATGCATGTGCTTCAACTTCTTCTGTGAAAAAAGATGTTAGGATCCCCACACGCATCAAAGAGTCCATCACCTAGTGTGCCATGTTTAATGTTCTCTACATATGTGTTCTTTAATGGGAGTCGACAGTTCTGTGCATTCAAAAGCAACGATTACTAGTGGAATTTTTGTGTTGTTAAGTGTTTTCTCGACAATTGTGATTGAAAATCACTTCTTTTATAAAAGAGAGTTGGGAGGAAAAACATAAACATGAATTTTTTATGTCCTTGGATAAATAGTTTTTTAACCCATGAGTTGGAAAGAAGAAAACCAAGTATGAAAAAAAAAGAGATTTGCTTACCTTTGGGCACCATCTAAATCACAGATTTGTTCTTCATAGGGATCTGGTACTGTGTATGCTTGGCCCTCTCGACCATGACATCTTGGATATCCTTGAGATTCCGTCATTTTTCCTTGCACATTGTGGGGGACCTGTGGTAACCCATCTCCTTCATTCTCTACGATATTTGTTCCCACAGGTGTTGGTTGGACTTGGAAGTATTGAAGAGACTCTCTAACTCTTTTCTGTAGGAGACCATGGTTTGAATACTGTTTTCTCAGTGAGGACCATGTGTTGTTGTTGTTATTGGAAGGGTATGGAAAAAAGAAGTGGGGGTATGCCATTGGGGATCTCTTCCATGACGTTGGTTAGACATAAGTCATGAGTTCTAATCATTAGCTCGAATTGGGTGCAGATTGGGGGCTTCTGGGATTATTTTTTTAAGAATTTAGAGGCAGTAATCATTAGCTCGAATTGGGTGCAGACTGGGGGCTTCTGGGATTATTTTTTTAAGAATTTAGAGGCAGGAATGGTGGCCTAGAAAAGAAAGACGAAGGAATGGATCTATGTAGAACAGAGTAGTCACTAGTGCAACGTATACCCTAGTTAGGGAACCTAAATTTGGGGTTCGAACGCAGGGGATTCAAGGAAAATTAGATCTTTAATACGTATTTTGATTTTGATATATGGAAAATGTAATGCATGTGTCTAACAAGGCTGGGACAGGTTTTTAACTCGAAATAGTGCATGAGTTCTTCCCAGGAAGGCCCAAGGGATCCACAAAACTGAACAGTACAAAAATGACCAGGACTTCAACGAAGCCAAGGGAATCGATGCCTTCGAAAGCTTCCCTAACTGGTGAAGACCTGCAGCTTCTCCTCCCTTTCAATCTCGTCAGCGAAGCATGACAACTTATCTGCACATATAAAGCAGGTTTCAGGTCTTCCTCATTTTTTTGGTTTCAACGTTTCCTGGTTTTTCCTAATTTTTCAAAGAGAATAGATTTTACAGACATCTCAATTGCATCATGCATGAGCTATGACCAGGTGTTGAAGGTGGATGAGGGAGATACGTTTTTTGCGGAATAACATGCAGATTGCCACGTGATGGCATCGACTACGGCCGAAACAATACATAGACAGCAAAAAAACAACTGTCAGAAATACGTGTAGAAGATCAAAACCTCAAAATGAATAGATTTTATTTAAATTTTAAATCAATTTTATATTGTGACAATTAAGAAAATATGTTTTCCCTCCACCAGGGATAATAATGTGAGGCCAATAAAAAAATGGAAATACAGATTTTGAAAATTATAATAAAGTTTTTTAATTTTTTAAAAAAGAAATAAATAAATAAAAATTCACAACATACTTAAAAAAAAAACTGTTTAAAAAATACAAAATCGACCAAATAATGTCACAAAATGCACTCGTTAATACCTACTCAACGGTAGTGGACCGCGAGGGCCGAAGCTATGCAGGGACTAATAAGCCTAAGGATGTTAGCAATTGATGTTACTTCACATACAAGACAGAATATAACTAAGATTATTAATAGTCCATATATGAGAATCCACCGATGCTACATGGCCACATCTCAAGAGTATATTTGCTAACATCCAATTATGACTAAGAACTTTCGCAAAGGATATATGGCCTCACGCAATATACTTTCCAAACTGTCATCTACTATCGAACATAACAGACTCGTTTGATTTGTGTCGACAACAAACTCTTTGAAGTTCACAGTGACGAACGGAGTCACCATTGGAAGAGTTCAGATGTTCAACTTTTTACGTTTTTCATGTAAACAAATTCCAATTAGCTTTCAACATAATGCTGAAGTTAAAGTATTCATAAAAAATTGATGAAATTCATTAATAAAAACATTTATTTTCAAATGGTTGTAGGCATACTATATTAAGTTTAAGGTATTCAGATACGAAGGAATCAATATAATTAACAAATTGTAGAGAATATACAGAGAACAAAGCATTAATAGATATACAGATTTCTGCATTATCTCATTATTCAGTCGAGTAGAGGTCTTTGTTGAAGATATAGTAGCTGCATCATCGGAAAAATATGCCTACAAAAATTGACTTTGATTAGATAAACTTAGATTTTCAAATCAAATGTTAGAGAACAAGAAAAGATCAGTACGAAAATAACGGTGGAATGGGAAAAGGGCAGATATTAAATGCATATAACAGAGTCAAGAGAAGACTCTAATGTCATAATTGGAAAAGGTAAATACATTTGACAAAGGTTAATTGTTTGGAAAAACAATGAAGTTTGTGTAACCCAAAAAGAAATTCCACACATGCAATCACTTAAGAAAAAGGGCAAACCCTATAACCAACTTATACCAATAAATAACGTATAGGCATAGATACGATTCATCACTTGATTCCCAAAGGAGACTTCATGACAGACTTAACATACAATGGAAATTTCATTGGGATGCCAATGCCACTTATTGAATTGTTGATATTTTATGTAATTTTGGAAGTTATTCCTAAGTGTAATTGTGAAAGGGTTTATTGATAAGTCATGTTTTTTAGGTCTTTTAGAGTATAATAGAGGTTATATCTAGTCATTTTGAGATCACTCATCGAATATTCGTGTCTCGGTCTCTCTCGTCTTGATTTCGTGAAAGAGCAGTGTATGACATTGTACAGTTTTGCAGGGTTTTCTACCACTAGGGTTTCCCTGAGGATATATCTTATTGTTCTATGGATATCTATCTTTCAGTTGTGATTCTTTTTCATATTAAATAATAATAAAATAATATAATACTTTAATTGTTGGAAAAAACATAAAAAAATCAACATGGTATAAGAGCATGCCTAAAAAAAAGATTTTCCGCAAATTTTTGGAAGTGTTTTGCCAAACTAACTTCACCTTCCGAGGAATGATGACTATCGGCACCAAAATTGATGAGAAGGTGGAAGGAGAAGAAAAATTCAGAGCATGGAAGTACAGAGTAGGCCTCCTTGAAGAACATGATTTAGAAATATTTGTTCAGGAGGAAGTTCCAAAACCATAGGAATATGAGTCCAAGGCAAAGCATAAAATGAACCATGCGATGGCTAAGAGGATTATTGCAGACTCAACCAAGGATCATCTGATCCATCATGTTTCTCCGTTAAAATCTATGAAGAAGATGAGGGATGCATTGACTCAGTTATTTGAAGAAAAAAACATCAAGAGAAGGATGGTATTGAAGACCCAGTTGACGAATGTGAAGCTGTCCATTCACTCTTACTTCTTGAGGGTGAATAGGAACAGATTGAAGCTATTGGAGACATTGTTGATGAAGAAGAAATGGTTATGACCACCTTGAATGGTCTCCCAAGGTCATGGGACTCAATCATTCAAGGAAGATGCTCAATGAGGAAGCTAATCAAGTTTAGCATATTATGGGAAGATTACACTCAAAGAGGAAGCAAGGGTGGTAGCAAGAGAAGATAAATTGAGGGATCATGATCAAGCTTCATCTTTTCATACAAGGAAAAGTAAGAGCAAGAAAGAACCCTCATCCCTAAAGAAACCTCAAAACTCGAAGAACAATTGAAGAGACCATTCAAATGTGATGTGTTTCTGTTGCGAAAAGTTGAGAGACGTTGCAAAAAAAATTCCCCTTATTATTAAAATAAAAGAAAAGGGAAAGGGAAAAAGACATCATGCTCATGCCATTGAAGATGATGAACCACCTAAGAAAATATCAAGAGAATATGATTCAAGTGATGATGACTACATCCTAAAATCAACTCTGATAGGAACAATCGCCCATGGAAATGATACTTGGTTGGTGGATAGTTGTCCTTCTGAGCACATGACATGGTATAAAGGCTCTCTATCAAAATTAATTCATAAGGAATCACCTCATAATGTGAAGCTCGATGATGATTATCAGTATCTGATCAAAGAAGTAGGAGAGCCCTCCTACAAACTAGATTACGGGAAGGCAATGAGGATGAAGGACGTGCTTTATGTACTAGGTTTGAAGAAGAACCTTATCTTGATTTCATCTTTGGATCATAATGGTTTTATGGTTTCATTTTTAGATGGAGAAGTTCTCATGTGGCCAAAAGGAAATACGTTTGAATATGTAGTTGTTGTCGGTGTCCAAGAAGGAGGATTGTTCCATATTATTTTCGGCATGAAATGAGAGTGGAGATACCATAAATAAATGTACAAATATGTATAATATATTTAATAATATAACAAAGGTATATCATAGATAGAGCCATGAACACAAAGATACAATAATACACAATTTTTGTTAATGAGGGAAATGTACAAAACTATAGAAATACAGAGTGAAAGACTCGCTAGAATGGTGGAATCTTATCTCTGAGAAGAGATGTGATAGTGAATCACATTTTAAAGAATGTGATTGTTACAATGAGGCTCCAAAGTCCTGTTTAACATATAGAAATTCCAAAACCCTAACCCTGGAAGAAGAAAAGCCAATAGTTTTGTGGACCTTGTTTGGGTAGTTTGGTGTATCAACTTCCCGGGGGCGTAACTTTGTCATACGATCTACGTTTGGTGCGCAGGATAGCTCATTGGAAAGGTCTCAATGAGGAGATTCATTTTGGGGGATCAATAAGAGCCTTTGGTTATACTTAAGGTGTCTTATCCCAAAACAATATCATTTAGGCCCTCAAAATGGCCGTGGAAGTTTAGGACCCAAAAAACTCCTAAAAATAGTAAATTGTTAGAACCATGTTTTGAGTCAGTTGGGATAGGTGGGTGGCCACCGATATTGTCTCCATTGCGTTGAGTTCCTGGGGGATAGGGGGAAGTGTTTGCTAAATTTGAACCTTGGTGAGTTTCTTGCCTTGCTCGAGAAGTTGTGTTGCTTGGCTTGTGGAAGGTTGTCGAGAACCTCATGTTTCAAGGGTTGGAACTTTTTAACCAGCCAGGATCCTGCGATGACTGTGTGCAAAAGGAATATATGTGCTTTATTGCAATCTTGTCGACCTTCTTCTATTGGATAGAAGGTGATTAGACTGAGGCTACACTGGCTGCAGTGTCCTTCTGTTCACCTTTTGAACAGATTGTCAAGAAGCTGAATTTTGTAGTATGAGATATTACCTTGTGAGATTTTTTAGGTGGGATGGTAGTCGTAACTACCTCTAGTGTCCTATGGAGATAACCCCCTAGAGTAACAATGACACTATGGGGTCAAGACTCATAAATATCATGGCGCTTACACATATATGGCTGGCCTAAAAGAACATCACAAACATCCAACGAGGAAAGATCACATAATACCTCATCCTTGAAGAGATGGATGTCATATGCAATCAACACTGTGGGTTGACAAAAATATCTGTCAACAATCCTAACTATTTGATGACCTTTGCTAAGATTAGGTTCTTTTGGATTCCGCTATCGTCAATAAAATGTAGTGGGCTTGCCTTCACCCACATCTTTGAATGAAAAGGCACTCCCCCCTCTTTAGGATCTACTGGTTCTTCTAGTTGAATTGTTTTGGTCACGCTACTAGAAATGGGGTATGCATCGATGATTTTTCTTCTACTAGTATTTTCTTAATCATATTTTGAGTCAAGGTTCGACTCCTTTTCTTTTATCTTGGTCATAAATTACTATTTTGAGCGACATTCATCGGTGCTTTTCCAGGGGATTTAGTGGAAATCATACCATTTGCCATTGTCCTTCTTCATCTTTCTGTTACCCTTCTTTTCCTGTGGATTGGATTGGTTTTTTGAAGGCTGGTTGTTACGGTCATCTTTACCATACTTTGGTTGTTGCGGATTTGCAGACCCAAACTCTCACTTTCTATGGTACTTAAATTTATGCTTGATTTTAACAGCATAACGATAAGTAGAACCCAATGATGAGATGTCTAGAAAATCCATTTCAATTTGGATGTATCTATGTAGAGCCCCATGGTATTTCAGATCCATTTCAATTTGGATGTATCTATGTAGAGCCCCATGGTATTTCAGAACAAAATGTTGCTCAGAGTCTTTGATACGTAGCTTGGTGTGCAAGGTATGGAAGATATTGGTGAATTCCCACACTTATTGGCCCCTCTCTTGACACAGTTTGGTCCATCTCATGTATTGGTTGTCATAGTTACCAACAGGGTAATATTTTTCCTTAACCGCATCCAAAAAACAATCTCGAGTGGGCTCAGCCCCATATATTCCAGAATCCTCTATGAAAATTTTCTCCCAGTACATTTCCACCAATGTTTTACATGGAGAAGATCCTTAAGGAGTGCGAAAGTGATCTTTTCCCTGTGGGAAAAATTGTGAACAAAGAAGTATTCTTCTAGCACATTTAACCATTTTTATAGGGCATTCGCATCTATCTCACCTTCAAATATGGGGATATCAAAATTAATTTATCCTTGAAAGGAGAGTTGATTCCAAAGTGGTTGCATGATGAATACATGAATGTTGTTATCAGTAGGAGTTGAAGGATGTGAGAAAAATTATCCATCATTTTGTCCCTCTGTCACATGAGATATTTCTCAAGCAAGACATTAATAGAATATTCTCCAACATCGTTTCTATTTTCTTTAGCCATGGTGGGTTTCTTGGGAATGAGAGAGAGATTTTCCTCAATATATGAAAGCTTGAGAACTATTTTTCTATACTTGGACCTCATTGGGGACATGCACTCAAAAATGGTCAAGAGCAGCCTCCTCTAATACCACTGATCTAGATTATTTTTGGCACGAAATGAGAGAAAAGATATAATAAATAAATGTACAGAGATATACCATATATCCAATAATATAACATGTATATATATCATAGATATAACCATGAACACATAGACACAATAATATACAATTTCTATTAATGAGCGAAATGTAAAAAACTGTAGAAATACATAGTGAAAGACTCGCTAGAATGGTGGCAGCTTATCTATGAGAAGAGATGTGATGACTACTCACATTCACAAGAACATTTTTGTTACAATAAAGATCCAAAAACATTTTTTACATAATAAAAATCCAAAACACTAACCTCGGAAGATGAAAATCCAACAGTTTTGTGGACCCCATTTTGGGTAGTTTGGTGTATCAACTTCCCAGGGGCGTAACTTTGGAAAACAATCTCCTTTTTGGGTGCATGATAACTCGTTGAAAAGGTATCAATGAGGAGATTCATTTTTTGGGATCAATTAGAGCCTATGTTTTTCTTTGAGGTACATGATTGTGAAAAAATGTTGTTTAGGCCCTCAAAAAGGCCTTGCAAGTTTAGGACCTGAAAAACTGCTAAAAATAGTAAATTGTCAGAAGATTGTTTTGAGAAAGTTGTGATAGGTGGGTGGCCACCGATATACACCTATATAAAGGAATATATAAATTAAAGGGGCGCTCATATTCAACATTGATTCACGGCACTATGAATTCAAGTTAGCTATGGCACATGAGATTTTCCCACCTACACTACAGAGCTTTACTAGTCATGAGAAAATTGGTAGTAGGAATACTAGAGATTCAGGTGAATCCGGATGGCGTGTGCAAAGGTTTTTCACAAGGAAATAATGTGAAGAACCCTTTTCCAAGAAGTAATAACAGAGCCAAATGAGTCTTAGATATTGTACACTTAGACATATGCAGACTGATGTCAGCATGATCACTCACTAAGTACATATATTATGTATCTTTTATTGATGATTACTCACACAAAACTAGGATTTACTTATTAAAATCAAAAGGTGAAGTATTTGGTAAGTTCACAGAATTCAAGGAACTAGTAGAAAACCTAAGAGAAAGGAAGATAAATATGTTGAGATTAGATAATGGAGGATTATTCACCTCAGATGAATTCTCATATTTCTGCAAAGAAGTTGTGATTAAGGGGAATCTCTCTCCTCCTTATAATATGTATCAAAATGGTGTGGTAGAGAGAAATAATTGAATTATTATAGAAGCAGTGAAGGCCATGATCCATGATCAAGATTTACCTATGTATCTATGGGAAGAATCTGCAATGACTACAGTGTATGTGCAAAACAGAAGTCCCCATCGAGTTCTTTAAAAAAAGACACCATAGGAACTATTTTCAAGAGATAATGTTGAGGTCAACCACTTGAGGATATTTGGATGTCCTATATATGTGCATGTCCCCAAGGACAAGAGAACAAAGTTGAACCCATCTAGAAATAAAGGTACATTTTTTGGGAATAGTACACATTGAATGCCTACACAGTATACATTCCCGATCACCAAAAGATCGAGAATAGCATGGATGTCACATTCAATGAAAATGTATCTTTTCACAAGTCAAAACATAGTCATGTAGAGGAATCTCATGATGAAGAGAATGGAGTTACTAGAGCCACAGAGACAAGAGAAGTGGAAGAAGAGGAATCCATTCCTAAGGATCACGATATGGCCAAACCACAAAGGACTATGGAGAATCCTACACAAAAGAAAAGACCAACTTGGGCACATGAGGCCATCAAAGTTGTAGAGAGATATGGTGCCTAGGAAGGAGCATCTAGGAATGTCAAAAAACCAAAACCATATCCCAACTATGTGGAATTATTGTGTGATATCATTGATGCAGAGCCTACCAGCTATGAAGAAGTTGTAGGAAAGAAAGAATGGAACGATTCAATGGTCGAGGAATACCAACCAATAGTGAATAATGATGTTTGGGATGTGGTTCCCGGACCTGAGGAAAAATAAGGTGTGATCTCCAAGTGTATATTCAAGACGAATCATGCTATAGATAGAAGAATTGAGAAATACAAGGCTAGATTTGTAGCACGAGGATTTTCTCAAAAGGAAGGAATTGACTACGAGGATAATTTTTGTCCTCTGGAAAGATATACATCAATAAGGGTTTTATTTCAATAACACTTGTGATGAAATGAAAGGTTCATCAAATAGACATGAAGATGACATTTTTTAATCTGGTAATAGAGGAATAGGTTTACGTGGAAAAACCACAAGGATTCAAGACACATGAAAGGGAGAAGCATGTGTGCAATTTAAAGAAGGAATTATATGGATTGAAGTAGGCACCGAGAGCATGATATGGTCGGATTGATGGTTTTCTGATAATCTTGAAATTTACCAAGAGCAATGCAGATTCTAACCTTTACTTCAAGGCTATGGATGATGGACCAATGATATTAATACTATATGTGGATGACCTGTTCTTGACAGGAGTGG
>CBVK0100681704.1:0-13116 GCA_900067695.1 Picea abies
ATATACATACATACATACATACATACATACATACATATATATATATATATATATATATATATATACAGTTTCAGGTTTTACTATGCCAATGATTTGTACATGATGATGTTTGTGATGTCTTTTAATTTACATGTAATGTACAGTTTTTCTTTCCTTAAATCTTATATGTGGGCAAGATACCGATCCATGATATAATTAGCTAGTGAATCCGAAACACTATTAAGTTCTCTTGGAATGTGTCTATATTCAATGTAATCGAACATTCGTTCTAGACGGTGAACTTGTAAGTGTATACGTAGCAGGATAGGACTACAGATAGTGTAGATATGGTTGAGTTGGTAAACCACGAGTTGGGAGTCTAAGTAAATAATGATACGGGAGATACCTAGGGAGGAGGCTTGGGTCAACAGTCCCATGACAGCATGATATTCTGCCATGTTGTTGGTTGCTGGTCCTAAGAAGATACCTCTTGAACTCACCACCTCGTCAAACTGGTAAATAACCCATGTTGCCGAAGCAATGTTCCAGGTAAATAACCCATGCTAGCACCATCTGCGAACCCAAAAAAGATAGGAAAGGAAGACGTCATTTGCACATGAAAACACAAGCACAGTCATGAGTGGTAAAGGTAAGACTTGAGCATGCGAAAGAAATAGACACACCAAACTAAAATACAGTAATGTACAAAGTACAAATGCTAGGTGATCTAGGCATAGTACTTTTTAAGGTAAAGCCCGTTTCGGGGCTCTCCTAGGGAAATTCCGTCAATGTCAACTAATCCGTAGGCACCTCTATATAGAACACACTTTACGATGTAAGGACCGTGCCACATAGGTTCTAACTTTCCTGTCCCCAATTTATCGTGAGCTTGGTTGTAAACGAGGACTAAGTCTCCTTCTATGAAAGCCCGAGGGTGGACAGATTTTTCATATTGACTCTTAATTCGTTTTTAATGTGCCTCATTGGCGAGAGCAGCATCGCGACGTGTTTCGTCCAATTTGGATAGATACAAGAATCGTTCTTCTTCAGCAGAAGTATGGGGTAGGAGTTCTACTTTCAGTTTGAGTGATGGAATCTCACACTCGATTGGTAGGACGGCTTCAATGCCATAGACCAACTGGAAAGGAGTAAATCCAGTTGAATTTTTCACGGAAGTGCGATAGGCCCAAAGAGCGGAGAACAGTTGTAAATGCCATGATGTTTTGTTTTCCCCTACCATGCATTGGATCATGGTTTTTAGGACTTTGTTGATAGCCTCAACTTGTCCGTTCGCTTGAGGGTAGTAGGGGGATGAGTTTTCATGGAGAAAACCCAATTTGACATGTAATTCGCTCATCATCTTTTTTTTGAAGTGTGCACCATGGTCAGTGAAAATGGCACATGGTACACCAAAACGTGTTATGATGTGGTTGAAGAGGAATAGAGCTGCAGTACGACCATCATTCAGGAAGGTAGGCATATCCTCAGCCCATTTGGTGAAGTAGTTGTCGACGACGATGATGTAACCGTGCCCCCTAGCTGAGGTAGGCCTACACTACATTAAATCGATACCCCATTTGGCGAAGGGGCTGAGGGCGATAATAGGGTGCAGCGTGGTAGGGTGGGTGTGTGCCTTCTTGTTGAAGATTTGGCAGGGTGGGCATTTTTTGATGGCCTTGATGCCATCTTTGAAAATCAAGGGCCAAAAGTAGCTGGCACATAGGATTTTTTGGGTTGTGGCCATCCTGGAAAGGTGACCGCCACAGACGCCAAGGTGACAATCGTTCAAAATGCGTTCATCCTCCTCGTGAATCAGACATCGCTGAAGGATGGTGTCGATACCATGGCGATACAAAGTGTCATCGAGGATGATATAACGGCGAGAGTGGTGACGAATGCGTCGACGCTCTTCACGGGAGATGTTGGGCTGAAAACGTTGGGGTTGAAGGTAGAGGAGAATGTCTCTGTACCAAGGATCAGATGTGTTGATGAGGAAGAGAGATTCATCAGGGAGAGAGTCTCTAGGTTCAATGCTTTCATCGGCACGGGGGAGAGCATAGATGAGCTTGACAAACACTAGGTATTTTTTGGCTTTAGCCTTCGTAAACTCAAGATCGAATTCTTGAAGAATAACGATCCATTTTGAATATTTTCCCCCAAGTACTTGACGTGTCAAGACGTGGTACATAGGGTTGGAGTCTGCGATTACCGTGGTGGTGCGTAATAAGATGTAGTGGCGGAATCTTTGGACAGCAATGATGGTTGTCAGAGCCAGTTTCTCAACATGCGAATATCTAAGTTCGGGTCTAGATAAACTCTTGCTCAGATAATAAATCACATGTTCTTTGCCGTTGGGGTCTTCTTGGACTAACACCATCGCAATGGTGGAAGTAGAAGCGGCCAAGTAAAGGATATAATCCTTTGTATATTCGGGAGGATGTAACAAAGGAGCGTGGGTCAAAGAGTGCTTGAGAGAATCGAATGATCGTTGAGCAGCATCATCCCAGATGAAAGGGACGTTCTTTTGTAGTAACCGCATAAATCCTTTAGTGATCTCGGCATAGTTGCAGATGAAATGACGAAGAAAGTTTTCTTTGCCTTGCAAACTTTGGAGTTGGGTTAAATTGGTAGGTGGGGGTAAGGCCAGGATGGCCTTGATTTTTAAGGGATCCACCCTAATCCCATCTTTGGAGACAATGAAACCGAGGAGTCGACCGGATTCGACAGCGAAAATTCATTTGTGTGGGTTCAGACGAATACGATAGAACCTACAGCGAAGAAAAATCGTCCGTAAGTGATCAATGTGATCAGATCGATTGGATGAATGGGCAGGTAAATCATCAAGGTAAGGCTTCGCGATATGCTTGATGTCGTGGAAAGCGTACGACATGGCCCGCTGGAAAGTAGCACCAACATTTTTAAGGCCAAAAGGTAGCTTTTGTTGGGCAAAAGTTCCCCATGGGCAGATAAAGGCTGTCTTATGTTGATCAGTGGGTAAGATTTCAATCTGGTTATACCCAGAAAAGCCATCCATGAAAGAGAAGATTACACTTCCTGTGCAATTATCGATGATTTGATCGATGAAGGGCATAGGGTAGTTGTCCTTGGGACAAGCTTTGTTGAGATCTCGATATTCAATGCAAACATAGATGGTCCCTTGTTTCTTAGCAACCAGAACAAGGTTGGAGACCCATTCGGTTAAAGGGACGGGATAGATGAAGCCAGATTTTAGAAGTTTTTCAACTTCTGCCTTTATGGCTGTGATTTTCTTGGGATGAACTAGGCGGAGCTTTTGTCGAACCGGTTTCGCGTCAGGGTAGGTTTTAATTTCATGTACGATGATTGAAGGTTCGATCCCTGACATTTCCTCATAACTCCATGCGAAGACATCATGGAATTCTTTAAACAAAGCGGTGTAAGAGACCACTTCGTCGGGTGTGCAATTAGCACCTAGGTTAATGTTTTCCACGACACCTTCTTTGATTGAAATGTCAATCATGATCGTAGTAGAGATGTTACCCATATTCCCCTCAGAGAGAGTATCTTGTGTGAGGATAGGAGATTGCGGAGAATCGGTAACATCGGGAGGGAAGACAAACGGTATGTCTTGGTGAATTTATTCCAAAGGCGGAAGAAAAGAGGATCGATGGTGGTTGTCATCCCAGGGCAGATCGTCAATGCTAAGCATTTCCATAATAGATTCATCCAAAGGGAAAATTTGGGAAATGTAATCAACAACAGATGACAGGGAATCCAACCACGAGGGCACCGAGTAAGCATCGGGTGCCAATGAATGTGAAGTGTTTGAAGAGAGAGAGGCATATTGAATAGCTACGTATGCGGCCTCAGCTGGGCTCAGTGGCATAGTCTCACCGAGCACATCGAATTCCAAAGGACTAGGCACAACCCAAGGGTTGGATGATTCCAAGGATTGATAAGGCATAGTCGAGATCATATTGACGGCAACAATATGATGTGCGGTAGGTGGAAGTGGTGTAGGGAAGGTACCCATGAGGCTAGAATATTTCAATAAGACAACACCGATGCTTTCATACGTAACCGGATGGTCTCCCAAAAAGGGAATGTTGTTGGTAGCAGGGATGCGAGCGTCGAATGTGCATAAATCAAGCTGATCGATGGTAAAAATTTTACCTTGATGGGGGAATTGTACACATTGAAACACCGACGAGGCGACGACAGTCATAGCGTAGAACCAACTTCTTCCAAGTAGTAGGTTGTAATCGAGGGGAGCATCGACCACCTCGACGTCAACGGTAACAGTTTTTCCACCCAACTGAACGGCTAAGGATTGTAATAATCTGTGAGGATGAAAACCTCATCCATCGAAGGCGTGTAACATGGTAGCGGATTTATTAAGGGCCGATGATTTCAAGCCTTTCCAACAGGCTAGAGACATGACACAGGTAGAGGCTCCCTCATCCAGGATAGTCCGGTGGATTTGTTGATTGTGAACAACAACATCGATTTGGAAAGCTAGCTGGTGGCAGAGTTGCGGTTGATGATAATTCAGATTAAACGTGAGGTTGTTTGATGAATCAGGATCAAAAGCGCCAATAGCATCTAAGAGTGTTCTACGTTGGCTGGGGCAGTGTTGTAGAACTTCCAAGGCAGACATAGCACATGGGGCTTGGGCCAAATCTTCTACAATATTGTAATTTTGGGTAGCCCGTGAATTAGGATTGAAGGTAGATTTCTGGATGGTGCTCTTAGGAGGGCGTAAGATGGAGTCGAAAGAAGGTTTCTCAATCTGGAGTGGCCCAGATGGAGGGTTAATAGATGGAGGATTAACATAGGATGGTAACGGGTTTGGTGAAGAACTGTTAGCAGTCTGTGGTTTATCAGGTTTAACTGGAGTTTCATATGTCGCAGAGCGAGTGGTTAGATTAACTTCGTTAAACATGTAAATGTGGGTGCTTGTCGAGGCCTCATCATGGGGTTGATTGGAACTGCCCCCCGACGTGGGGGTTTGCGCAACCAAAGATTGTTGCTGCGGAAAAGGTTGAGTGAGCACAGTGGGTTGTGAATTTCCTTTGAAAAGTTTGGCCACTTCATCGCAATGTGGACATTCTCGAGTGTAGTGATCATCACCACAAATGAGACATGGGAATTTTGGTTTTCGTTGTGGTTGTTTTCCAGCAGCAGGAGTTTGCGGTTGGGTTTTGGGTTGTTCGTTGTTATTGTTCTTCTTTGGTTTGTTTCTCGCTTTCTTCTTGCCCCCAAGTTGTTGTGAAGGGGTTTATTGGACCGCGTTCACATCAGAGAGCTGAGTTTGAGGGGGGGTAGAAGAGGGTGCAGTCGAACTGGGAGCAGCCATCGAAGCAGGCCGCTGAATAATTCCAGTAGACTGGGTAGTAGATTGGGTTTTGATGGAGCCAATGACTCCATCCACATGCGAAGCAGTCGATAGTTTGGATGGATCATTAGTGGCACGGGTAGCGTTCCGTATCAACTCGTACAGAGTACCGTATTGTGAATAAAATAAGTCTAAGTACTAAGCTCGGGCAATGGCTTCTTCAACAGTGACTACACCACCCATGGCAACGTCACGGGCAATCTGGGGTAACAACGATTTAGTGAACCATTCTGCTAACAATTGGTCAGGAATGACCGATTTGATTAGCCTTCGTCATCGTCTCCATTCATGGATATGGTCGGAGATGTGTACGGAAGTTGTCTGACGAAGGGAGGTTAATAGTTCAGTACTCGTCTCGTACTGAATGGGTAGTTGGAAGTGTGTGAGGAAGGACATGGCGAGGGAGTTGAAATCATGAAAAGATGCGCGTGGTAATTCAATATACCATTTCTCCACGGAACCCGTAAGTGTTCGTTGGAAAAGATGCAATCGAATCGAATCGTCCACGAGGGAGTTGGATGAACACCACAAATGGAAAGTCATCACGTGGTTGTTCAGGTCTTCTCCCAACTTTCCGTCGCATTTTGGGATATCAGAAGGAAGTTTAGCTGGAATAGCTGGCCAAACCGGAGAATGATAAATAGGATCATTCATTAACCGAGACAAGTCTGGAAGGTCCAGGGTAGCTAGAAAAGGTAGTTGTCGGTTAACCTGTGGGTAATGTTGGTGTGGCAGAGGGACACCAGTGGGGCCGATTATCAGGTTATGTGGATAATTATAACTCGTGGGCCCTCTCATGTGAGGTTGGTTTTGACCAAGGTACATAGGATTTGAGGTGTTTTGAGAAGCATGTGTGAGCGGAGGATAACCGTATGGGTTTTGCAGGTTATAGGTTGGGTTTGGAAATTGTCCATAAGGGGGTTGTTGCGGAGTCTGAGCATTTTCTCCTACCGAGAACTGTGGGTTTCCCTGAAAAAGGTCGTTCCATGGATTGGGTGCGGTGGACACATTTTGTCCGAGTGGTTGATGGTAGACTCTGACTTGAGGCTGCCCCCCAGCATGAGGGTGCCCCCTGAATGGAATTTGTCCTCCCATGGGAGGATGCCCCCCAACTTGAGGTAGAGTTCCTGGGATTTGAGAACCAGATGTAAATGACTGATTGGTACCACCGAGCAGATTAGGACCACCAAGACCGGTCCCTCCGGGTTGTTGGATAGGTATGGAACTTCTCAGTATAACTTGGGTAGTAGTTTGGAAAGTGGTGGCAGTGGAAGCATTTAGTGCCCTGAATCCAAAATGGAGTGTAGGTATTGGTGTTACAGGGGTGCCAATCGAGGCTTGATTAACCACCGCATTACCGACGGGGATAGTCAGAATGTGTGGGACCATTGTAGAATGGGCCGTCTGCAGGGGAATAGTAGACCTTGGGCCAACGGATGGTATGTTCGTACCAACGGGTGGTGTGGCTGTAAAAGTGGTGGTACCAATAAAATGGTTCGGAGGTACGATGTAGGAAAAAGGTGTGTCGGCACCTTCCCCTATCCCATAAAGATCTTGCACCAAGTGTGGTGGACTTCAAACAATGTCTGCGGTCCAAAAAGGGTCATCGGCTAAAGGGTTTTGAAAAGACCCAGCCGGAATGTCAGAAGGATTGATGACAAAAAATTCTCCAGTGGAATTTAGGTGGAGGATACGTCGTTCATATCCTTATGGAATGCAGTAAGCTTTCAGAGATTCTGAAACGATTTGAAAATTCTCCAAAGGGGTGGGAACTTCTTCTTGGGAAGTTGTAGTATTTTGAACCTCGCTCTGTTGAGGAGATTCCTCCGTAGAATGAGGGGGTAAAGGGGTGTTTCCTTCCATATTTTCTGGAGGAAGTCCCTGTAGCCACCGCGAGTGGCGTGGAGGGTCGATATTGGTGAAAAAGAGTCGGCGAAAGAGATCTATGGCCAACTACCGAAAAGAAACAGCACACGCTAAAAAAAAATCTAAGAATCACAACCAAGCAAACAATACCTTCTTTTGATGACCGCACTAGTTGGTGATGAAATCCAACGTCGTGTGATCAAGTCCAGAAGGGGCGGGGATAGGGTGGAACAGTTACAATGGCGACCTTCTTAACGGACTTACACCTTGGTGCAAGATTCCACGCAGTAATTGTGGATTTACCCTCCAAGGAGCCCGAGTGAGTTTGACCAATGTCTGCTCTAGGTACAGTGAGACTTCCCTCACCGTCACCTTGTGTAAGACCCTAAATATTATGGCTACTAAGGTTACCAATTCACAGTCAACCCCTGGGCGGGAACAGTCGACAGTCTGATCTGAACATATGGGCAGGGTATCGAGCCCGAAATCAACTACAAGGCTTCCATGCAGTAATTGTGGATTTACCTCGAAGTGATCCCCATAATACGTTCTGACCACCACAATCAGTTAAACCATGGAGGTTTAGTCCTCGTAGCTCACCCGAATGCGACCTCGTGCGTAACCCCTGTGTGAGAGGGGTATCCCAGGCAGACTTATACGATAATTGGATTTGACTCTCCCTAACTCAGGATGCTAATGTTTGTTTTGGAAACTTTGGAGAGTTATGCTCACAGCCTAATCCAAAGTACTAAGCCTATTCTATTGTTGGTGGAGGATCCTAGAAAAGAAAAAGTTCTAAATAATTTTTAATTAGCGTTGATTTTATGGCTGTTCTTTATGCAAAAGGGGTGCGTGGAAGTGAAACGAATGGAATTATGACTCAGTCCCAAAAATGCATCAAATATGATAAGCAGTCATTTCTTTTTGATGAACATCTATCTAAAGGAGAGAGAGAGTCCTTTTCACTAACAAGCACAAATAAGGAGTGTTCTCAAACAATTTCTCAATCAAATCTTGATGTGATGCTAAAAATTTTGAGATGCCTTCTAACATGCACAATCAATCATGAAGATGCTTTTTATTGTTTGCATATGAATAATGATTAATTCAACACAAGGCTCGTCTTGCTAATTATCTTCTTGGATGAGTGAAAATCAGACCAACACAAGCAAGAGTCATATAAACAATACACTCTTTCGTTGCGATCAAAACGAAAAGGGAAAGAAAAGAAACAATCAAAGAGAAAACAAACTTCACACCCAAAAGAAAAGTCGAAGAACAATGATCTTGACTAAAATCAAGATGAAAGGACCTTTGATGACCTTCACCAGAGTTTTTCGTTCAGTTGATAAGGAGAGAAAAACAATGCATGGGTTTCAAACTCCGAATGACAGAAAAACTCAACAACAATAGTGAAGAAGGTTACGAAATCCAAACATAAAAATGTTTGTTCTTCAAGCAAAGACAGATATCCAATCTGGAAAGAAGAAGGATTGACTCACTAAGTGACCCAGCAAGAGAGGCACAGAGAAAAACCCTGAAAAAGGCAATTCTGGAAGGTTTATTGGCCCAAGGAGGGTTGGTGCTCGGTTTCCAAAGGAAAGGAGTGTTATAGTGCTCTGTGTAAGGCTATAGGGGAGAGTTGGCACTATGTTAACACAAGGATAGGGGCGCCAGGTTCAAAAAATTCCAAAAATTGCAATTCAGACTCGACAACTATGTAGAGTATGATGAGGTAAGAAGCCAATCAGTGCATGAAACCAATCAAAAGAGGAGTGAACCAGGTCTGAAACAATCAAGGGGTAGAACAAGGTCAATGAGGAGAAATCAAAACAAGGAGTTTCGATTTGAGGCTATCTCCCCAATATAGTCACCAGTTTATGTTGTAGGAAAATATCCCTGCAGACAGGTAGATTGCCTCAAAGAGCTTGACCCTAACTCTAAGACAGAAAATGCTTAATGTGGACACTGAATTCCTTTCAAATCTATCTAAACTAACACATGAGAAGGAAGGATAACAAAAGTACCTCTTTATCGACGTTTGTCCCTGCACACTCCGAGTTGCACTTCGATCCTTTGCTCCTCGTTGAGTTCTGCGGACAAACAAGATACGACCACTTCCTACTCTATTGATATTAGCTTGAAAACAGATCTATCTATCAATGATAAGTTCATGTAGCATTAGACACAAACTAGAAAGAAACAGGCCAAGTGTGTCATATTAATGAGAATAACGACAATAGTACTTACAATCATAGATGCGAATGCAACAGCTTCGTCAAGTCCTCTTCGTCTAACCCTTGCCTGAAAGATCCACAACCTGGATAACAACATCTTCATTGATCACTCTCCTTTGGCTAACTGTGTGTTTCCTACAAGATCATAGGTTTCATGCTAGTAGTTCCTCCTCCTTTCCACCATCATAGAGCCTGCTTATATAGGTTAAGAGGAGCTTAACCTCTTGAGTAATCTTTAGAACAAGTTAGGGAACCTTCTCCTCAGATCAGGGATCTCTTGATGAAACCAAGAATTAGAATACAACTACCTCCTAATCTTGAAAGATCCTCCCCTTATTCTCCTCAACGAGCCAACTACTGCCTCAGATTAGGCAGCGCTCCCTTAGAAGGGGCATTAGAGCACTGGAGCACTCCTTGAGAAGCTTAAGTGAAGCGCCAGCGCTCTAAAAGGGAGTAGCGCTCCTTCAGAAGGGCAGGAGAGCATTATAACGCTCCCTAATGCCTTGTAGGGGAGCACTAGTGCTCCTAAGGATGATATAGGGGAGCGCTCCCCCTCAAAACCTTTGTTTCAAAGCTCTCTTCAAGTGTTAAGAATTCCTTGTCTTCAGTTAACCAATTCTTCTTCTTCAAACCAAGTACATGAGATGTTTTATGTCTCTTTAGTGTCGTCAGCATGGCAGTATGCTCAAACATCATTTGTGACACTTGTGACCAACTTGTGACACTTGCGAAAGTTGTAAGGAAGATGCGACACTTACAACAATTGAGAGGAACATGCAACACTTATCCATTTGAGTAATTTTGATGTGTAACAAGCATATGGTGTTGATGGGAAGAGAATGGTGTTTTCCTATGGGCGGTTATATATTTAATGAAGAAATTTGTATGATGCTCCCCAACAAATAAGGTGGCCTTACCAAATTACTTTGTGAGCAAAGGACTCGTGTTTCCTTTAAGATTAAATAAACATAAGCAATGGAGAGTTACATTGATTCCAGTCTTGGGAATTATGCCATTTTGAGTGAAGAAGACATGGAGGTTAAAATAAATAGCACATCTCCATTCAAGGGATTTTAGAAAATGTTCTTTAATGGTGCCTCCTCTAAATTTGGAGCTGAAATAGGTGTGGTATTTAAAATCCCCGAAGGAGGATTATATCCTCATGCATTTAAATCACAATTTCAATGTACAAAAAATGAAGCAAAATATGAAGCATTGGTACAAGGATTGACACTTGCTCACTAGATGGAAATCATTGACCTTGTAGTAATGGGAGATTCAAAGCTAGTGGTTAATCATGTTCCAAAAAGATATAATATCAAGAAGGAAAAATTGAAGGCATATGTAAGAATAATCTGGGACCTTATTCAAACTTTTAATTCTCTTAACATAATGTTTATACCAAGAGAAAGGAACCATAAGGCCGATTCGCTTATAGTTTTAGCTTCACTAGTCAATCAAGATGCATCTATAATCCATGATTCATTTCAAGTCAGGATGATTTTTCTTCCTTCAGTAATAGATAATCAAGACTTCTAGCAATTTTTTGAAAATGGAGAATGTATTGATAAATTCCTTATGGAAGCAAAGACAATGGACCAAGGTGCTGAAAAGATTGATGTCTCAGAAAAACATGGACATTATGATGAGTCATATTATATAAAGCATTCAAAAAATACAGTCCTCTTGGAATCTCTTTTTACCAGAGATGATCAATCACGCAAGGATAAACCAAGTGAAGAAAATTCACTTAGGAAGGTCCCAGATCCCCAGAAAATTAATAATGGAACCCAAGAAAGGCCAAAGTTCTTAAATTTGGGTAATGCTTGTACGAAGGATGAAGTTGATCAATACATCAAAATTTTCAAGGATTTTCAAGATATATTTGCATGGACATATGATGATATTAAGGAATATGATAAAATCATCATTCAACATGTCATAGCACTGAAAGAAGGTTCCAAGACTATCAGAAAGAAGTCAAGGGTGATTAATCCTAAGATGAAGCCTTTGGTCAAGTTAGAATTGCAAAATATGGAAAAGGTTGGGATTAATTTTTTAGTTAGACATTCAGAATGGATCCTAAACCCTGTGGTTATCAGGAATAAAAATGGAGAGATTTGGTTGCGTGTTGAATTTCATGATCTTGACTCAACATCCCTCAAGGATAATTATCCTTTGCGAAATATGGAGTTGTTATTACAACAAGTAATTGGTTCTGTACTGATGTATTTATTGGATGGATATTTAGGGTACAGTAAAGTACTTGTATCATTGGATGATAGACACAAAAAAACCTTTACATCACCTTGGGGAACATATGCCTATACTAGAATTCCCTTTGGGCTATTGAATGTTGGTGTTACTTTACAGACAGCCATGGATCATGCATTCAATGATATGTTGGGGAGAACAATTTCAAATTATCAAGGATTATCTAATAGTTTATTTAAAACTAAGAGAACAACATTTTAAACATCTAAAATAAGTTTTTAAATGATGCAAACTATACAACATATCCCTAAACCCCAATAAAGGTTTGTTTGCAATCTCAGAAGGAAAATTATCAGGCCACATTATAAGTAAGGATGGGATATATATAGATCCTAAAAGAGTCAAATCCATAAGTGAATTGAAGCCTCCTACAAGTCAAAAATATGTCCAGTCATTTTTCAGAAAAATAAACTTTGTCAGAAGATTCGTCCCAGATTACACATCAATTGTTAAGCCAATAAATAAATTATTGAAGAAAGATCAAGTTTTTGAATGGAATGAGGAAGCACAAAGGGATTTATCAAATATAAAATCAACAATCTCCATAGCTCCAGTTCCAGTTAGCCCTGATTTTGATAAGGAATTCATTTTATATTCATTTTCTTCAGAAGAAATCATTGTTGTGGTATTGACCCAAAGGAAGGACTTGAAGGAAGAACAACCAATTATTTTCATGAGTAAAGGGTTACTGGAATATAAATTAAAATATTCTCCTATGGAAAATCAAGCATTCACCTTGGTCAAAGATATGTTTTATTTTAGAAATTATATCCTTACTTCACATGTAATTTCTTATGTACCGTATCCACCAATCAATATGATGTTATATCAGTAGCTTGGGGAAGGAATATGGGCCAATTGGTTGGCCAAATTGCAAGAATTTGATACAGAAATAAAACCATTGAAATATGTAAAAGGTCAAGGGTTGTGAAAATTGATTAGTGCAATTGAGGCAGTGAACATTGATCCTTCAAGTATGAATAAGAGTCTTTCTATCCAAGGCGAAATGGTGGTGAAGTCTGAATGGTACAAATACATCATTTTTTATCTAAAATCTGGCTAGTTTCCTATTGGGATGTCGACAAAAGAAAGAAAAGAATTAAAAATAAAATCAAATTGCTATGTATTGATTTATGGAGTTTTGTTCATAAGAAATTTTGATGGCATGTTACTCATATATCTCAACCATTTGAAGTCTATTAAAGTTTTGAAGGAAATGCGTGAAGGTGTTTGCGGTGGACATTTTTCTCCAATGATCACATCACATAGAATCATTAGAGCTAGTTTTTTATGGCCCACTTTATTCAGAGATGTACATGCCTTTATAAGGAAATGATTACCATGCCAACAAATTTCTGGTAAGAATAAAAGAGTTTTCATGCCTTT
>CBVK0100681706.1:0-14111 GCA_900067695.1 Picea abies
AACTCATCAACTACTTGTCTCAACCGTGTACTCAACATGTACCTCAACCAAAATCCCTCATCAATTTCATTATCCAAATCTGATTTGTAGATCTATAATAGACCTGGTTTATATGATCACATTCCTGCAAACCTTCCTTAACTTCAACAACAAGAGACTAGCATTTTCATCAAACTTTTCTTTAGTCTCACATGCCTAGTTTTGGATTAGTCAAAAACCCTAACTTGAATTAATCATAACTTTGTACATGTAATGTATAAATATTTGAAACTGATACACAATTTTCTTCAGTATGTTTTATTCAATTCCTCCAGGTTTCACTACTTGGAACCTCTCAGAAAAGGAGTTACACCAAAAATGGCATACCTTGTTGAATTCTGGCTTATTCTAGAGAGCGGCCTTGTAGAGTTTTCCCCACACAGAATATTTGTTGAATTGATCTGAAATGGTTACAAAGAATACTAAATCCTGTACCCTAACCAACACATTTGGTTTCACTTAATTTGGATCTGTTATAAAGAAGTTATGATGTTTTTACTCGAAACACTTTGTTTTGACTAGTTCCAGGACTAGCCACAAACCCTATTTTCCATGGAGTGTAACTCCAAAAATACAATTACCCACAAGATTAATTTTTTTACCACGGATACTTCGATATGTTAATCAATGGAATATCAATTTCATAGTCTGAATCATTATAGAAAAAAAGTTATAGCAAAAATGGTGAAATGACCCGTAAATAACATACCTTAGGAAGCACCATCAAAAGAATTTATCCTTCCTTGCATTTCGGCCTTCTTTTCTTCAACTTCCCTCAAAATTTCAGCTTAGATATCCTTGGTTACCTCAGACACCTATATATATTCAATATGCTCAAGTGTGATTAAAATGAGAGAGCCTTGCCTCTTATTTATACTCTCTAAGTAGCTTCCTTAAGAACATCTTCTAGGTCACTTGGCCCCACTTTCTTTATTTTAGGGTTAACCCACTTCTAATTTCTACATTAAATTTATTATTGAAATAATTTATTTTGTATTCACTTTGAATTATAATTATAATACACTCATTACTTCACTTTATTATTTACCTTTTAGAATCTCTTAAACCACTTTGACCTTTTGGGGCTTCTAGATGACATATAAGGGTCCTCCAACTTCGTAAGGCCATAACTCTCAAACCGTGAGGAGTTATGTGACGTTCCACATACCAATAGAAATGGAATGACATGTACTATCCATATAGAATAGTATTATCTGAAAATATATCATAACTCATACCGGTATCCAAACAAACTTGGGTCCATTACCTAAACCTGGGGTCTCCAACTTCTCATGGCCATAACTCTCTAGCCGTGAGGAGTTATGTGACGTTCCACATACCACCGGAAATGGAATGAAAAGTGTTGAAAATTCAACAAGAAACATGTGTCTAATTTACTTTTCCCTTAAATAAATTGGATAGTAAATATTAATCTATTATTATATTCATAACTGAGTGAGTTGGATTTGTAACAGAATTTTAAGTGTAGTTAAGTGAGTTAAGATCAGTTGTACTAGTTGTAACTAAACATGCACTAGTGAGAGTTCAATAAATCAGTGAACTCACATGCAACTGAAGATTCACAATGGTTAACTACATGCATGTCAGATCCAGTGGAGACCCAGTTGAGATAACAGGTGAAAGGGACAGTTTGGCTATCAATTGTGATTTGATCACACATGTAGTGAATATGCTTATGAGCATGTGAAAACTAGGAAATTCATATCATTGTGAGAATTCAAATTGCAGAGATTGTGTAGAGGAGGCAGGCTATCTGGACACAGAGAATTGGCACATGTATTTGCTGATTTGTGTATGACAGTGTGAGACAATTGTATTGTACTGAGAACTCTTGGATTAGAGTTTTGTATGAGAATGTTTCATGATTCATGATATACATAATATATGATAGTGGGGTTTTTGGCTTTACGCTTTCCCGGTAAAAACTTATGTGTTATGTGTTATTGATATTTCACTTTGTGATTGTGGTTGTGATCGTGGTTTAGTTTTTTGCAAAGTAGAAACGATTTTGTATTTAACAGTGGCGTATAATTGTTAGATCAAGAGAATTGCAGGAAATACTTAATTGGTATTAAAATTTCTACATGGTATCAGATCCATGGAGCCACGGAAGTGAGGTGCAAACATAATTTCATTCTCCCAGGTCCCGTCTCTAGCAGGGTGTGAACTTTAGTACTGTAGACTATGCACAATTATCAAAGAAGAAATTCTTGCACCCTACTCAAAGGAGAGGTGTGAACTTCATTGGCATTTTTCCAGGCTACTTAAGGGAGAAGTGCGAACTTCCCTCACCCCATAGTGAAGTACAATGCAAACTTCCCCAAAAGGTTCGCAGGCTATACACTAGCAGGGTGAAAACTTACTTAGAGAGTTCACAGGCTAGACACTAGTAGGGTTTGAACTTCCCTCAGGCTACTCTCAAGTGGGGTACGAACCTCCTAGGGAAAGAGAAGTTGCAGCAGTTGAGTTTTTTGGTTGGATAACATTCGAATTTGCAAGATTTTCTTGGTGCGACAGTTGATTCAAGATCGAAATGTCTTTCAATGGCTTGAGGTTGGAGTATGCACTCAAGGGAATCTCTAACTACATTGCTTGGAAGGACAAAATGGAGGCAGTACTCGAAGACAATGGCTTGAAGGATTACATTGACAGAGATGTTCCTAAGCCGAATGCGACAGACACTACAAATATTGATGCATGGAAAAAGAAAGTGGCAAAGACGAGGAGGATTTTGTTGGAGGGAGTACGAGACCACATTGTCTCAAGTCTCCATGGCAAAACCACACCACATGCAATGTGGAAGGTTTTGACGGATCTGTTCCAAAATAGTAGCAACCATAGGAAATTGCCGCTCAAAGAAAAACTCAGGAAGATCAAGATGGAGAAAGGCGACACCATTCCAAAATATCTCATGAAGTTTGTCCAATGTCAGGATGAGCTTGGAAGTGTGGGAATAACATTCGTTGCTGATGATTTGGTGAGATTGGCACTCCTAGGGCTTCCTAAGAGTTGGCATAGTTATCAAGACTCTGTCAATGGAAGGGAAAAATTGACAGATTGGGAATGACTGTGGTCAGATCTAGTGTAAGAGGAGTTCAGGTGGAACACCATAGATGGATCTTCATCAAAGCGTGATCATGAAGAGGATTGTGCTTTGATTGCCAAGGCAAGAAAAGGGAAAGGGAAGAAATTCCATCCAAAATCTGAGTCTAAATTCAAGAAGATGGATTTATCCAAAGTGAAGTGTTTTCACTGTCACAAACATGGGCATCTTGTTACTAATTGTCCACAGAAGAGGAAGAACAAGATGGTTGCTGGAGCTACAACTGGTGAGGCTCTTGTCTCACAATTTGAACTTGACTTCACTTTGATCACATGCATGGATTCAAGTGCATCGGTATCGGTGTGGTATTTGGATAGTGGCGCTTCCTTCCACATGATGGGAGATAAAGAGTCTTTCATTGACTTGGAGGAGAAAGATCTCAGAATGAATACAGAGATGGGCGACGATGGACGATATAGTGCGACTGGTATTGGTACCATTACCTTTCAGAGGGAGTCAGGTAAACCATTTTAATTGAAAAATGTTATGCATGTTCCAGGTTTGAAGAAAAACTTGGTCTCAGTCTCAATGTTGGAGGATAGAGGCCATGATGTTGTTTTTAGCAGTGGAAAAGCCTACCTGCAACATAAAGAAATGGGTCAAGTCAAGAAGATAGGGATTCGAGTTAAGAATCTCTACATGCTAGAGGTAGATGGCTGCAGTGCCATGATAGGCAAGGCAGAAAAAGTGGTGAGTTGGGATGAGGGCGAATTATGGAATAGGAGATTGGGCCATCTTCATCATGGAGCCTTGAAGATCATCCAACAAATATCTGTTGGACTTCCAATGGGAACACTTGCTCAGTTAGATCAGTGCAAGGGGTGAACCCTAGGGAAGTATGTAAAGTCCACCTTTCATGAAAAGGAGAACCATGCTTCGGTAATCCTGGAGAGAATTCACATAGATGTGTGTGGACCATTCTCAGTTGATTCAACAACAAAACATAGGTATTATTTTATTTTTGTTGATGACTTTTCTCGTAAATGTTGGATATTCTTCATGTAGAAGAAGGATCAAACATTCTCAAAGTTCTATGAGTTTAAAGTATTGGTGGAGAAAGAGTCGGGGAAGCAAGTGAAGTCTCTAAGGAGCTATAATGGTGGAGAATACATCTCTAACGAATTCAAATACTTCTACGACAGAGAAGGAATTCAAAGAGAACTCATAGCGCCTCATAACCCACAGCAAAATGGAGTCGTGGAGAGAAATAATAGAACAATCGTGGGTGCAACACGAGCGATGTTGCATGATCAGGACCTACCAATGCATTTTTGGGTAGAAGCATGCAATACTATGGTTTATGTGCAGAACCATTTTCCTCATAGAGTACTTGGCATGAGTACACCTGAAGAAGATTTTACTGGTAAGAAACCTGATGTTTCTTATTTTAAAATTTTTGGCTCATCTGTTTATGTGCATGTGACCAAGGATGCCAGGAAGAAGCTGGAACCAACAGCTGAAGTTGGAATATTTGTGGGGTACACAAAAACACCCCATAATTATCGTGTGTATTTTTCAAACAGTAAGATGATTGTTATGCGACGAGATATAAAATTCGATGAGGGGAAAGCCATGCAGTTGTTGCTTGAGAGGGAGCTAGACTTGCATGCAAAAGAGGAACTGTTGGTTCCCAAAGATGAGTCTCAATATGTGGATCAGCCACATGAGGAGGTTCATGGAGTGGAGGAAAACACTCAAGCAGAGCCATCCATCAGAAATGGCAGAAAGCGCACCAGGGAAGCTGATAGATTGAGACTAGTTGTTGTACAGAATGTAGGAGCCCCTATTTCACATCACAGATAGAGACAATCTCCTGATCGATTTGCTGGATACATGGATCTCATGAGAAAATTTATTGTGACTGAACCATCTTCCTTTTAGGAAGTAGTGCAGGACCCCACTTGGGTTTATGTTATGGTAGAGGAGTATGACTCCATTGTCAAAAACAGTGCATGGGATACTGTCCCAAAACCGGTCGACAAATCAGTGGTAGGTTTGAGATGGATATACAAGGTAAAGAAAACTACTGATGGGAGTGTGGAGAAATACAAGGCCAGGTTTGTGGCCTGAGGCTTCTCACAGATCGAGGGGATAGATTATGATGAGACCTTTACACCTGTTGCAAGGTACTCTTCCATAATATCCATCCTTGCACTCTCAGCGTAGATGGGCTGGCACATTCATCAGATGGATGTAAAAATTATGTTCCTCAACAGGATCATTGAGGAAGAAGTGTACATTGAACATCCAGAAGGTTTTGAGACCTTTGATAGGGAGTCGCATGTGTGCAAAATCAAGAGATCATTGTATGGGCTGAAGCAAGAACCTCGTGCTTGGTACACTCGAATAGACAGCTATTTCACTGGTCTGGGCTTCACCAAAAGTGAAGCGGATGCAAACTTATACCAAATTGTGGTGGAGGGTAAGATTTTAATCATTTTGATTTATGTTGATGATTTAATATTGACTGGTGATGAGCAGCTGATACACTCATGCAAGGAGGACCTTGCAAAGGAGTTCAAGATAAAGGATTTGGGCCTTCTTAATTATTTCCTTCGATTGGAAATATGGCAGTGAGATGGTGAACTTTTTGTGTCTCAAGGAAATTATGCAAGCGAGATACTGGGTAAGTTTCACATGGAGGGCTGCAAACCCATGGATACTCATCTTCCAGGAAACTGGAGGAAAGAGGATGTTACTTCTGGAGAAGTAGTGGATGCTATTGTCTATCGACAGTTAGTGGGTTCGCTAATGTATTTAGTGAACACGAGACTAGACATTTGCTACGCGGTTAACCAGCTAAGTCAAGCGATGGTTAAGCCTACCAAACTCTTTTGGAAGGTGGGTAAGCATGTCCTGAGATATCTGAAGGTCACATATGAGTATGGATTATGGTACAGATAGACGGATGAGATGAAGTTGTATGGCTTCACGGATGCAGATTGGGCGGGCAGCACAACGGATAGAAAGAGCACATCAGGGGGGATCTTTAGTATCAGATCTACAACTGTTTCTTGGTACAGCAGGAAACAAAGATCCATGGCACTTAGTTCAATGGAAGTGGAATACATGGAAGTGAGTCAAGTTGCATGTGAGGCTATCTGGATGAGAAAGATCTTGGTTGGTTTGTTTGGTTCTCATTTATATTTGACAATGATTTATTGTGATAATCAAAGTTTCATTAAACTATCGATTAATCCTATGTTTCATGATAGATCTAAGCATATAGATATCCAGTATCATCATCTCAGAGACTGTGTGCAGCAGAATATCATGTTGCTTCAATACATTTCTACAGAAGATCATGATGCATACATTCTGACGAAGGCGCTCACCAGGAGCAAATTCGAATATCATAGAGACAGGTGTTATAGGATAAATCCGTAAGTGCAGACACAAACCGATCTCCCTAGATCCACCTGGTATCTAGAACAAAACAGGACAGAATAATACACTTTCCCTAGATCTAGACCATTGAATGAACTGAGAGATGAGGATCATGGACATACCTTATGAATGATTTCCTCAGATCTCTATTGTTCCAAGTTTCACTCTAATGCTCTAGTCCCGTCCAGATCACAACATAACGAACCAATCGAAGTAAATACAAGTTAAGATATTCAATGACTAGTCTATACATATGATCAAGGAATTATGTAATAAAGTGACATCATCTTTATGGGAAAGGGACATATTACTGTATTGAATTAATTTAAAGTGAAACTTACAACCTAAGCCTTGATGTCGTAGGTCTCCTTTCGATGGCTTCTATCTCTGACACACACACTTGCTCATGCATGAAGAAAATCAACCACATGTGATGACCTTGTTGTTGTCTCTTGCTGCTGTAGCATCAGTCCTCCATACAGTCTTGCACTAATTCTCTAATCAAACTCTTGATAACTTGTTGCTAACTGAACTTAACCCTTTCCATGAGCAATCTCCTCAATATATAGGAAGAGATAGATTAGTTACTTGGATAGGGAATGATCCCAAGATATCTGGAATGCCAGCACCTGAATAACCATTCGAAATCCAACTCATCCTTCTGGAAGATCCCCTTCTAGAAGGGTCAAGATCTTTATATTTTTCCCCTTTAAGATCATGTCCGCACCCTAACAATGAGTACAGTGTGGGAAGTTCACACCCCAGCTTAAGGTAGCCTGTGGGAATCAGGAATTCTCGTAGGAGAATATATAAGTAGCCTGCGAACATGTTTCAAAATGTGATTTGTGGAAGAAGACAACTATAACTTTTCTTAGGAAAGTATTCTTGGTAAAGAGATTGATTTTCCATTATCATGACATCATCATGACCTCATCATAATGACCAAATTTTTGGATAACAACAGGATTGGGGTGAAGGATAATCCCTTTCTTGTTGAGAGGGAGTGTTGAAAAGTCAACAAGAAACATGTGTCTAATTTACTTTTCCCTTAAATAAATTGGACAATAAATATTAATCTATTATTTCATTCATAACTAAGTGAGTTGGATTTGTAACATAATTATAAGTGTAGTTAAGTGAGTTAAGATCAGTTGTACTAGTTGTAACTAAACATGCACCAGTGAGAGTTCAGTAAATCAGTGAACTCACATGCAACTGAAGATTCACCACGGTTAACTACATGCATGTCAGATCTAGTGGAGACCCAGTTGAGATAATAGGTGAAAGGGACAGTTTCTCTATCAGTTGTGATTTGATCACACATGCAATGAATATTCTTATGAGCATGCGCAAACTAGGTAATTCGTATCATTGTGAGAATTCGAATTGCAGAGATTGTGCAGAGGAGGCAGGTTGTCTGGACACGGAGAATTGGCACATGTATTTGTTGATTTGTGTATGACAGTGTGAGATGATTATATTGTACTGAGAGCTCTTGGATTAGAGTTTTGTATGAGATTGTTTCATGATTCATGATATACATAATATATGATAGTGGGGTTTGTTACAGGTATGAACTAACTGAGAGGGGGGGGGGTGAATCAGTTAGTGTAGATTATTAACCATTTACTCTCATTTTAACTTTGAATCATTAACCTTAGTGGCAGTGAGTCTTTACTGTGAAATCCAGAGTTATAAACATAAAGCAGATAGTATAAAGAACAACAATTACACACAGCATTCATTCACAAGTATGAGACACAGATTTTTCAAGAGGAAACCCAACCAGGGAAAAAACCTCGTCTTCTTAAGATGTTCAGCAAGCTTCAACTTCGTTACATCTCATCTTTTATGAGAACCAACTCATAGAGGCTACAACCTCTGATTGCCAGCACCAACTGGCTGAGAGCACCAAATCCCACAGAATCCCAGCACCCACTGGGTGGAAGCACCGACTTCCTTTTTACTTCAGCACCAACTAAATGAAGGCACCAACCTTCAGATTCTACAAGCACCCACTTGCAGAGAAAGAGACATACGTCTCCCTAGCACCACCCTACCACCCTAATTTCTCTGGCTGCAACCAGATGGGAGCTACAACTTCCTGTGTTCAAGTACCTGCTTGAACTTCTGAGGACAGCAGTCCTCCCGAGCACCACCCTACCGCCCTAGTTTCTCAAATAAAAAATCTTGCTCAAATCATTTTGCTTATTCTGATATAGCTTACTTACCATTTCTGTTGTGCTGCTCTGATTTAACCATCTCTGATCTTCTTAACTGCTTCAGCCACACGTTCTGTTTTACTGCCTTTAATCTGCTGCTCTGCTTTACAGTCCTCTGAAGCCCATTCTCAGCTCCTTCTCCTGTCACGCAGGTTCTCCTCCTTTTTCTCACATCCAGAGCTCTCTCTCTCTTTCTCACATCAACAACAGCTATTCATCTCTGTTCCAGCGCATTATATAGATTCGCCACATGTAGAGATTTTCCATGCGTTTCTCAACTCCTACTGTAGTTTCCCTTTCTTTCATTCTTTCCTCTGCTTTTCGCATGCCAACAATCTCCTTGATTTTCTAAACTGCCTCTTTGCATGCCTCCTTTACGCATGCCACCTCATGCAACGCTGTCTTAACTGCCAGTCTAATTTTAGACTAAAAGTTTTTCTGCTTTTCTTAACTCCAACTGCAGTTTCCCTTTTCATTTATTCGTTCTTCTGCTTTTCGCATGCCAACATTCTCCTTGATTTTCTGAACTGCCTCTTTACTCTGCCTCCTCTACGCATGCCACCTCATGTAACGCTGTGTTCCAACATCTACGTTTCAACATTTGTGATCTTGCATTTGTGTTTCATCATCTACGTCTCAGCATCTGTGATTCAGCATTTGTGTTTCAGCATCTACGTTTCAGCATCTGTGATTCAGCATTTGTGTTTCAGCATTTTAGCTTCTATGTTCCAGTATCTCTTGTGCGTGTTGTCAACCTTGACTACTTCATAACCGATTGCCATCAATGACAATCCTTGACCGTCTTCGTCATCTCCTATGTTGCAGCATTTGTGTCTGTGTTTCAGCAACTGTGTGCCAGCATCTGCGATTGTGTTTCAGCTTCTATGTTCTAACACTTGTGCGTGCTCCATAACCAACCAATTGTCATCAATGACAACCTTAACCATCTGTGTTAGCTTCTGTGTTCCATCTCTGTTTTCTCATTTGTGTTGCAGCATCTGTGTTCACATTTGTGTTGCAGCGTCTGTGTTCGCATTTGTGTTGCAGCATGTTTCAGCATCTGTGTTCGCATTTGTGTTGCAGCATCTGTGTTCGCATTTGTGTTGCAGCGTGTTTCAGCATCTGTGTTCGCATTTGTGTTGCAGCGTCTGTGTTTCAGCCTCTGTGTTCCTGCATCTGTTCTTCATAAACAATCGATTGCCATCAATGACAACCTTAACCATCTGATTCAGTCTTCTGTGATAGCCATATTTCCAACAGCTACATCGTTGAAGGGTCTGAGAGCTGATTCAATTGGCTCTTGGATTGAGTTCTCTATTGCTTTCCTGAAGTATTGGGGTGAATACAAATCTTTAGATTCTTACCTCGCTGATTTATATGCTTTGAAATGAGAGCGGGACAAAGCCTTGCCTGTTTACAATAGAAGGTTTTACCATGTTTATCATGACATGCCTTTGGAGGTCCGGCCTACAGAGACGTTTTCCATGATATATTATATTATGGGTCTCCATTTAGAACTTTCCCTTCTTCTGTTAGAATGGAAGCCTCCATCCTTAATCCAGTTGTTTGAAGACACTAAAGAGGTAGAGGAGAACATTCATGCTTCCAAAAGGATACAAGGTCAAGATTTCTTTGAAAATCTACAAGCATATAAGCAAGTAAACTGTCAGTACATTTTAGATTCAGAGCAAGAAAGCAGTGAGTATGAAGAAGATAAGGAACATCAACCTGAAAGTGAGTACATTTAAGATTCAGAATTAGATTCTTCAGTATATGCAGAGTTTTCCAGAGATAGGTATGCTTGTGACGTTTATGATCAATTTGTAAATCAAGAAGAGCCTATGATGACTGATGATTGCATAAGAAATTATATGTTCTTAGCTAATCCTAATCCATGTGATGGAAATCCTATTTTGTTATCCTCTTGTGAGCATTATTCTGATAAGGAAATTGTAGTTTTTGATGATCACGAGTTGATCTCAAGAGGACAAAAAGATGATCAGTATTCTTCCAGAGGAACAGTCATGGCTGAGTAAGAGGCTGCCATAGATGTGCAGTTGTTTCCCGAGGAGCAGCATGTTTCTTATCTTCTTTTCAAGGATCTAGTGGCAGCCTTCATAGAATTATACTTTTCAGAGAACCTGAAGATTTCAGATTTCCTTAGCTTGCCATTGTTTATGGGTAAGTATGGTTTCATGAATGAGTTCTTATCACTATTGTTGCATTTCAAACATCATTTGCTGATCAGTGACAAAGAGAAGATTATTTTAGTTTTAAATTTTCTTGGATGGATGTTATGGAAATTATCCTTTACCTAACCTGATTGCAGATCTAGTTAGAGTAGGAGTAAGAGAATAAGCTCGTTTTATGAGCAAGTATTTTCTTTCAGTTATCGGTTTGTTGAAAAAGCAGAGCAAACTATAGGTGTATAGAGATTAGTTGCATAGGTCTTGAGGGTTTTTAGAAATCAGTTGCATAGGCCAGATGACTCCATGGCCAATGCTAAAGGCTACTGGAACTACTAGGTTCTTGGAAACCTTGCAGGGAGGTCTCCATCCCAGCTGGAGCCAGATGTTAGTGATAAAAAACGCACTAGTATTTTTATCAGTTTTTCCATCACTCTTCAAATGATTTATCATTTTCCTCAGTTTCTTTCTAGTGTCTTGACCTCCATCTTTTCCATCAAGCTCCCGATCGATTATGATTACTCCAGACTCTTGTGACTTTGTCCATGACTTGCATTCCAAAAGTTAAAAAAGAAACTACTACTCTTGCCCAAAAAACCCTAGTTTTATGTTTTCAAATAAAAATTATGTTTTTATTTTTAAATATTAACAAAACAAAGTGTTGTGTACACAAGTGACCTAAGGCCTATGACTAGACCTGAGTTATACATTCATATGCCTATCAAGTTATATGGCCTTTACCAAAATTTGGTGGCCTACAGATTTCAAAGCAATGAGTTAATCCATATGCCAAGTCTTGGCAACCAACACATAGGTCATACCACAAGTCGACACACAAAGCCCAGCGCAAATGCCAAATCTACCATACAAAGTACAACTCATCGATAGACTATGAGAGTGGTGACATTTATAAAGGCTATAATATCTAAACATCTGATATATGTGGGATTTAGTCCCTCAAGAAATAAAAATAAATAAATGAAACAACCAACTGCTGAATGTCCATTTTCCAAGTAGATGAATGAATGCGCAGCTTTCTAATGGTGAATATAGCCTGGTGGTCTAAATGTTTGAGAGGTTGAAAGCATATGGCCATGAGCAAGAGCCATGAACAAGTGGATTTGAGTTAAGCTAACATTGGGAATGGACTCTTACCTCGGTATCAACACGCAATGGTCTTTGTAGATGAAAGGTTGCATGTTTCAGGAGGTGCTCTTAGGGAGGAAGGATGGTAGAAGGGTTTCCTGCAATTTCCGTATTTGATACTGCTGCCGGATTTTGGGTTTATCAAAATGGAGTTGTTTCGTCTCCTCGAACAAACAAATTTCACACAAAATTTGATTCATCTTTAGATCTTCTAAATCATTGTGGGCATGCAACAACTTCTGTTGGTAATCAAATATATATATGGTGGATTAAGAGGAGAGATTTTGCTTGATGATCTTCTAATCAAATTTAGGAAATGTTGGAGGCAATTTCGAGTCCATCAGAGAAATTAGAGTGGGATGCCAGTTGTTGCTTCATATGTGATTTTAGGCCAGATGGGACCATTGAGAGTTGTGTAGAGCATATACACAAGATGCATGGATTTTTTATTCCTGATGCCGAATATTTGAAAGATCCCCATGGATTACTAAGCTACCTTGGCCTCAAGGTGACCAACGATTTCATGTGTTTGTATTGCAATGAGAAACGAAAACCGTTTCTAAGTCTAGAAACTGTTAGGAAGAATATGGTTTCTAAAAACCATTACAAATTACACTATGGAGATGGTGATGAAGAAGAAGATAGCGATCTAGATGAATTTTATGACTATAGCAACAGTTACGTGGAGGAAAGTGGGATGGAAATAGTGCCTACAGAAGAAAATATCAATGCCAATATTGAACTTGGCTTTGGAGGGGCTGAACTAGTAATCCGAAGAAAGTCTGAAAATGGAACATCATGCAAGATGCTTGTTTCTCGTGAAGGAATGCCTTGGAACTAATGATTGGGAGATCTCTAGATAGGCTGCTATAAATTCATTTTTGGTCAATACAACAAAATTTCACAAGTTGATTTAAGCAGGGGTATGAATGCATCCAGTCCCAAACATTTTGACTGTGAGAACTTCAAATGGATTCTACAGGAAATAGAGCTGTCTACACAGGAAATTGAAGTTGCTCGCACTTTATCTGAAAGAAACATCACCAAAAGCACCCTCAACCGACAACAAATCAAAGAGGTAATCGGAATTTTTTATTTTTGAATTTTTGAAAAACTCTGTCTTTTGGTGGTTTAGGTGAGCCTGAAAAGCACTCATTAACCACCAAAAGTAGAGCTTTCGGTGGTTAAAGAGCTCAAATTTTAACACAGTTAACCATCGAAAGCCTGTAACTGCCAGAATGAGTGAATTTTTGCCCAGATCAAAATTTTTTGAGTCTGAATGGTTTGAAGCCTTTTTAAATGGATGGTAGATGAATTATCAGGTTAGATCAAATGGTTATTTTTGATAGATAAGGGAAAGAAGAAGGGTTTCAATCAGTTTTGGTGCCTTTTTCAATTGCAGAAAATCAGGGCTGTTTGCACACTTCAACAAACTCAAATTTCATTCTTGGAGGGTTAAATCAATAGCCTTGGGAGGCTAGATTACACTTCATCAACACTTTACTATTCTTAAAAGATCATCAGATATTGACTGACCTTTTATTGAGGATCTCCTCCTTTTTTTTTGTAAATATAGTTTATTTTCTGTTTTTAGAATATCAGATCCATAGTTTTAGGATCTGAGAAATGTGATGTAAAGCTATAAAGCTATAGATTTAAGAGAGGATAGGGGGTTCGATTTTGGAGACTCTTTCATGCTTTGTACTCAAGCTTCTCATTTTCATATTAAGTAATACAGGCTTCTTTTGCCATTACTTGTTCAGATTCCTATCTTCTTATCTAGTCTGTACTTGTACTTGAATGTTATATTCATGTTATTCACATTTGTCTAATGCCTGATAGTTGTCATCCTGTCTTTGCATTGATGAGTTAGAATTGCAAGTATTGTTTACTTATTGTAATTGGCCATTCATATATGTTTATTGTATGATTCTGCTGGTATAGTAAGGATTCTCCACATATCCACTTATTTACAAACTCTCTAAACAGTAGTAGTTGAAAGCCTTG
>CBVK0100681710.1:0-15039 GCA_900067695.1 Picea abies
AAAACAAGTTTACCTTAAGTTACCAAGCATCTTTGTCTTACAACCTCAAAGAGTTTCTTGGAGTGATAACACCCACAACAGAATTGGACCACCCCTATGCCTTGGCAAGCAAATGCACCACAACAAGTCCAAAACCAACCTTGGCAACAAAGTTGGCAAGGAATTGCCTATGGGTCTATGCCTTCCCAACCCTATCATATGCAAGAGTAATATTCTCCATATCCTACACTAAACCAATACCCCCCACAATTTCAACAACCATATCCCAATCAGCTAGCTCAAACAAAAATTCCACAATCCCAACAACTTCAATTTACATCAAATCAACCTCCCATACCAACCCAACTACCTGCACAACCCATTGCTAATCCAAACAATAAAGTAGCATAGCATGCTTACAATGTTGAGCTACAGAAGTTTTTGGCTTACATCATTAATTCTCTTGGTATTAATGATATGTATCGTAGATCCAGAAAAGTACTCAATAATGATGCACCAGTTATTGTTGAAGAACCTATAGAGGAGGTCACTCCTTATTTAATAAACAGTAATGATGCTACTAACCCAATAAGTCAAACTTCTTCATCACTAGTAGATCATACAAAGCAATCTCTTACACCACCTTTCCCTAAAAGGTTAGCATTAGAAAATAAAATTATTCCAACATGCTATGATTTATTAGATGAATTGAAGAACATTTGTTTCAAGATTCCATTGTTGCAAGCAATAAAGGACATTCCTATTTATGAAAAAACAATAAAATAATTGTGTATAAAGAAAACTCAAAGGAAAAAGAAATACCCACAAACAGTTCATGTTATGGGACAATTGGTAGACTTGATGACGGGTAAAATCTATATGCAAAAATATGTTGATCCCAGTGGTCCAATTGTAAAAATTCACATCAATAATATTGCAATTGCAAACACACTAATAGATCTAGGAACAAAACTTAATGTGATGATGTAATATACCATGAATAAATTACAATTGTCTAATCTCCGTAATACACCCACAATTTTACAATTAGCTAACAGATCAACAATAAAAATTGAGGGTATATTAGAAGATATAATAGATTCTTGGGAGTACCCAATAGATTTCATGGTTTTACAACCAAAATCTAATTTGGGAGGCCACCCATTACTCCTAGGAAGACCTTGGTTAACTACAATTGATGCCTTCGTCAGTTGTAGATCAGGGGATATGACGATTACATACAAGGATTCAATAAAGAAACTTAATTTATATCCTCCAACTAAAGATTTAATTGAATCTGAATTTTCACAATGCTTTCAAGAAACAAATGATAATTAGGAAATAGTGCAACCTATTCTAACTATTGATCAAATCATGAACTTCAAAAATGATATCGAGGAAAATAAAATCATCAATCTTATTAATAATTATGATTTCTCTCAATATCATGGGGGAGGAGTGTTAGAGAATGTTTCCCCTGCGGATAGGTGAAACTTCCCTCAGATTACCAAACCCATATACCAAGACAGAAACAATGCAAGTGGACACTAACATCCCTTTAAACTCATTTTAACCAATCAGAAAGAGAGAAGGAGAAAGGGCATAATGTACCTTTTTACGAAGTTTGTCCTCGCTACTTCCAATCTATGAGCTTGATCTTGAAACCCCCTGGCATAAATTGATACCTGCAATAGGAAACAAAGAGAAACAACTATCTCCTACTCTAGTTGACTAGGTAAAACAAATTCATCTATGAGGATTAAAGCAACAATAGACAAGCATATGCAAGAGTACACAATCTTGAAGCAAATAGGCCAAGTATATTCAATGAGAACCAAAAAGAGAATACTTACAGATCAATTTTGATGTTGCAGTAACCTCTCCAATATCTCCTCATCCAACCCTTCCATGAATGAACCAAGATCAAAATGATGATACTTTATTGATTTCTTCCCCCTTTTCACCATGGAAATGCCTCCAATTTATAGGATTTGAGAGGCTCAACCACGTTGAGTATTTTTGGAATTTGTTGAGGATATGGCTCCATAGGTTATGATTCTTTCCTTAGATAGATTCATGGAGTAATACTCAAGTGAAACAAACCCCAACCTTCAGAGCTTCCCCTTAGAAGAAGGTTGGATTCACCTTGATTCCCTCAACCAATAATGGCACCCCCTTAACATGGTGTAGCATTGATGCTCCCTAAGTATAGGAAAGGGAGTGCCAGTCTTCTTAAATGCCCAATAATTGTCAAAATCCTAAGTGAAAAGGTATGTTTCAACTGCCAAATGATGGGGATTTTCCTTCTAACATGATTTAGGAATTGTGCCAAGTATTTTCATGGTGTCGATTAAGTTGCAACACTAACTAGAAGTGTATGAGGCATGTTACGACACTTACGAAACTTGCGATAGTTTGGGTGCGACACTTATGACACTTAGGATGTGATTTTTGCACCAGATGTGACACTTAGAATGTGATGTTTTCACCATGTGTGACACATTTTGCAAGTGGAGAATTTTGACGTCTAACATATTGTCCCACAAAGTGTGAAGTTAGAAGAGGAAATTGATGGTTGAAACACTTTATATATTCTTCAATGCAAGGGTGGTGGAGTCAAAGAACTTGGTAGAAGCTACAAACAATCATCAAACATTATTAATATACATTTTATCCTTGAGGCAGACATACCTATGCTCAGAATATAAATGACTCAAAGCATGGTTGTCGATCCATACACTCTGGATCCATAATGATATTGACTAAGGAGATGGCCACCAAAGATACAATGTGGATCCATTTCTCCATGACATGACATGATCGCATCCAAAAAAGAGTACACAATGGAGCTATGATATGATAAGAACATAGCCACAGACCAATACAAAGTGGATCTATGTGATAATATGTATATCAGTCGAATGATCTCCATTGCGACCTGGGCAAGGCATGAGACAAGGTGAGTACTTCAATACAAAGTGGATCTATGTGATAATATGTATATCAGTCGAATGATCTCCATTGCGACCTGGGCAAGGCATGAGACAAGGTGAGTACTTAACCCAGGTTCTTCATCCCAATCCCAAAACAATACGACTCCATCCATGTGAATAGATGATTTGAAGTCGAACATGGTAGAAACCGCTTTATTACCGATCATTGATGTATACAATTAACAAGAGTGAGGGAAATCACCAATCATGTCAATGACTCTCAAGGTACTTATAATACATTCCAACACATGTGAATAATGAGATAAATTCGAACATCCGTGGAATCAATCGATCAGGGGTCATTGATGTAAACCCAGAGACAGTTCCAACACATGTGAATAATGAGATAAATTCGAACATCCGTGGAATCAATCGATCAGGGGTCATTGATGTAAACCCATTGTCGAAAGTGAGGAGGCCTACCATTGAAGCAAGCAAGTCCCAATGTACTATTGTGTTTCTAATTCTAATCCCTGGATAATGTGTTGAAGTCGACAGGAAAAGACTCATCGAAGGAATGGTCTTGATGTATCCCCAATCATTGACACAAAATTGTCATAGGAATGAGATGGTGAATTAAATGAATATGGATTGACACAAGAATGGAAACTGGTAATATTGTATATGGTTGACATGAAATGGAAAACTTCTCTTGAACATTATGAGACAGGACACAAGACTTGGCAGATTTGACTCATTTGAGAAATGGATCAAAACATAGTGTGACAATCGTTGGGGCACTCTTCGGGTGAACCAAAGGAGTAACAAGACTCGTGGTAATGGTGTGACTCAAGGGTGAATGAATTAACCAAATTTAAGGTGAGATGAAAACAGGTGCCATGTTCAAGGGAGAAAACAAAATATTCCTTAAAGGTTTCAAGAAACTTGACCCACTTCCTTCAACTTTTTCCCCCATCTAGATAGATGAGTGCCTCTTTCTTATTTAACAAGCTCGAGGAGGATAACATGTGCTTGGCATAACTCACCTTCAGTAAGTTCCTCTTCCTATGTTTACAAAACTGGAAGAAGTAAGGGGTCGTTCCCAGATGGGACCTTCAATGTATGGTTTTATGAGTCTAGAGAAGGAAAAAGCAGTGGTGTTTCATGTTTAGGGAGTTTGAAAATAACTTAAAGAAAACTCTGTGGATGTTCTTTTTCGTAAATTTTAGTCTCCAAGGCCCGAAAAAGCATAAAATAACACGAAGGATAAGTCTTCTAACCAAAGAGGTCAGAGTATTCCTTTTATGTAGTTAGTCTGTTAGGACCGAAAAGGGTTAAAATATCACCCAACAGACGATTCTTCATGATTTAGTAAGCTCGAAGAATGATGAAGTATGCTCGAAAAGATCACAAGGTCACCAAAAAGTTTTGCCTCCTAAGTTCCTATATTAAAAAGACATTATGGGCAAAAATTGTCAGCAATTCCTTAAAAACCAACGAAAATTGTGGAAAAAAACAAATAAAAGGAAATATTAACGTGAAAAAGGTTTAAATTAAACTAGTTTTCAAGTGGTTAAAAGTCATTTGGGTGAAAAAATTTAGTTCATTTCAACTTTCATTTTCACTTTCCTCTTTCACTTGGAGTTTTTCCATTTGGAGTTTTTTTTTCTCCGGTTTCGATTGTGGGAGCTTTGGACCATCATTCTTCATTTCGTATGGACCAGGTCGGTAGTTTGATTCACTTCTTTCATTTCCATGCTTTTATTTTGATTTTCATTCATTTTCCAGCTATTTTAGGCCCGTTAAGAGCCCCCATGGTGCCTTACTAGGGTGGCGCTCCCATAAGGTATCGAGAGGGGTGCCATCCCATATCTTGATGTCATGGTTCTCTTGTATAGGGCATGTCGATGCTTCGAAATAGTCTAAAGGGGTGTTCCAGGCGCAAAATGAAAAAATTTCTTGTCTTTAAGCCTATTAAAAAACATTTTTTTGACTTGGGGTTTTGACTAATGATATTTAATGATGTTTTGCAGGGATTTAATAGCCAAGATGCGTGAGTGGAAGGAAAGAGAGAATGGAAGTGATGATATGGCCACATTGCATGACCCTCAAGCAAAGGCAGCGCTCTGAAATTGTGGTTTATTGAAAACTTTCAAGACACAGAACATGAGAAAAGAGATACTTCTCCTTGAGCACTTGATTGGGTTATGGGATGTTGATGAGTAGGCTTTTCGAGTGGGATCTCAACTTTTAGAGATTGAAATCAAGAATGTATATTTTTTGACAGGTATCTCTAAAAGAGGGGCTCCCATCATCTTATCTAGGCATCGAACTACACCATTATAGATTGATGACTACATAGCACAGTTATGTATGTTGGGATCCCACAAAAGTGGTAGGATTTCAATTAAGAATGTTGTTCAAAAAACAAGATCGTGGAGAAATAAAATAAAATAAAATGCGGAAATAAAACACAAAAGATACACCATACAATAGAGACACAGATATACGTGGTTCACCTAGTGTGGGCTACATCCACCAGAGAAATTGTCAGGTCCTTCCTTTTTATTATCCAACAAATGAAGGGATAAAAACAGGATCGCAGAGTAATAAAATAAAAATAATGCAGAAATAAAACACAAAAGATACATAATACAATAGAGACACAGATATACGTGGTTCACCTAGTGTGGGCTACATCCACCAGAGAAATTGTCAGGTCCTTCCTTTTTATTATCCAACAAATGAAGGGATACAAACTACAACACACCTGCTATAACTTCCTCTTCTTTCTCTCACAGTCTCCTATCTCAGAATACAATATTATCAATAATACATCGCTGCAATACATTTCCCTCATAAAAGAGGGTTTCCTTCTAGGGAAGTAAACCCTAACATAACTTCTACCGTCAGATCTACGACCTTATAATGAATGGTCCAGATTTACTTTGAATTGCAATATACATTTACAAGGAAATTTTTCCTTTGGGGGCTTTGCTCCCGAACCCCCATCAAGAAACGCTAAAGATGAAACAAAAGCCTTACACGTAAAAGTAAAGACACACCAAACCAAATCATATGGTACAATAATGTACAAAGAATACATGCAATATTTTCTAAGCATAGTACTTCCTTAGATAAAGCCCATTACGAGGCTCGTTGAGAGGGATTCCATCATAGTTGACTAGCTCATAGGCACCTCTGTGTAGCACACTTTTTACGATGTAGGGTCCATGCCACATAGGTTCTAATTTTCCTATTCCAAATTTACCATGGTCTTGGTCATAGACTAAGACTAGATCTCCTTCTACAAAAACATGAGGTCGGACAAAATTATTATATTGACTTTTGAAACATTTTTTATGTCTCATTAATGAGAGAAGCATCACGATGGGTCTCATACAAATTCATTAGATAGATGAAACATTCCTCTTCGGTAGAGGTGTTGGGCAGGATCTCTATGACTAATTTCAGAGATGGAATTTCACATTCAATTGGAAACACCACTTCTAACCCATATACCAACTGGAAAGGTGTGAAACCAATGATGGTTTTGACGGAAGTCCAATAGGCCCAGATTGTTGAGAAGATTTGTAAATTCCAATTAGTTTTGTTCACCCCAACCATGCATTGAAGCATGGTTTTCAAGACTTTGTTGATGGATTCAACTTGTCCATTGGCTTGAGGATAATATGGGGATGAGTTTTCATGTTGAAAACTCAATTTGGTACACAACTAACTCATCATCTGATTTTGTAAATGAGATCCATGATTAGTTATGATAGCTTGTGGGACTCTGAATCTAGTGATGATGTGATTAAATACAAAAAGAGTAGCAGTTCGACCATCGTTTAAGAATGTAGGCATAGCCTCAACCCATTTAGTAAAATGATCGACTATGACGATAATTAACTATGCCCCCTGGCTAAGGTAGGCTTACATTGCATGAAATCAATGCCCCATTTTGCAAAGGGGTCGATGGAAATGATTGGATGTAGCAAAGTAGGGTGGGTATGTGATTTCTTGTGAAATATTTGATAGTGTGGGAATTTTTTGATGGCCTTGATATAATATTTATAAATGGATGGCCAAAAATAACCTGCACGTAATATCTTCTGGGTTGTAGCCATCCCAGAGAGATGACCACAACAAGCTCCTAAGTGACAGTAATTTAAGACACGTTCAACCTCTTCATGGGTCAAACAACGTCGTAAAAAAATATCGATACCCTGGCAATATAGGTAGGCTTACATTGCATGAAATCAATGCCCCATTTTGCAAAGGGGTCGATGGAAATGATTGGATGTAGCAAAGTAGGGTGGGTATGTGATTTCTTGTGAAATATTTGATAGTGTGGGAATTTTTTGATGGCCTTGATATAATATTTATAAATGGATGGCCAAAAATAACCTGCACGTAATATCTTCTGGGTTGTAGCCATCCCAGAGAGATGACCACAACAAGCTCCTAAGTGACAGTAATTTAAGACACGTTCAACCTCTTCATGGGTCAAACAACGTCGTAAAAAAATATCGATACCCTGGCAATATAAAGTGTCGCCAACAATAAGGTAATATTTTGAATGATGTTGAATGTGAGGTCGGTCGTCACATGAAATATTTGGGTGCAAGCGTTGGGTATGGAGATATAAGAGAATGTTTCCATACCAAGGATCAGATGTACTGATAAGGAACAATGACTCATCTGGAAATGAATCATTGGGATCAGTGTCCTCATCGATATGGGGAAGATCACAAATCAACTCGGCAAAAACCAATGATTTCTTTGCTTTAGATTTGGTAAACTCGAGATTGAATTCCTGAAGAATGACTATCCATTTTGATTATTTCCCCCCAAGTATTTGATGATTCAAGATGTCAGACATGGGGTTCAAGTCATCAATAACCGTGGTAGTGTGAAGTAAGATGTAGTGTCGAAATATTTGGACAACAATGACTGTTGAAAAATCCAACTTCTCAACATATGAATATCAAAGTTCGAGATCAAAAAGTCACTTACTTAAATAATATATCACATGTTTTGTATCGTCGTCGTCTTCTTGATCTAACACCATGGAAATAGTGGAAGGAGAGGCAACTAAGTAAAGAATAAAATATATCGTGTAGTTAGGGGGTGTAACAATGGTGTATGTGTTAAATTAGGTTAGCATTGAGAAAGTTCATCCTAGATGAAAGGGACATCCTTCTGCAACAATATCATGAATCCTTTATTGATTTTTGCATAATTGCAGATGAAACGACGTAGAAATTTTTCCTTCCCTTGCAAAATTTGGATTTGGGTAATGTTGTTGGGAGGAGGTAAAGCGAAGATAACTTTCACTTTTAATGGATCCACCCTAATCCCATCTTTGGATATTATGAAACCTAGGAGTCTTCCTAATTCGAAAACAAAAATGCATTTGTGGGGATTCAAGCGTATGTTATAATTTCGACATCTAAAAAAAATCACTCTCATATGATGAAGATGATATTTTCGATGAGCTGAATGAGCTGGCAAGTCATAAAGCTAGGGCTCAACAATATCCTTGATATGGTGGAAAGAATATGACATAGCCCACTGAAAAGTGGCTCCAACATTTTTAAGGCCAAAGGGTAACTTACAATAAGAAAAGGTTCCACATGGTAATATGAAGGTTTTCTTATGTTGATTAGCCGAAAAAACATATTTGGTTATATGCTCAAAACCCATACATAAAAGAGAATATTATGCTCCCGACGCAATTATCGATAATTTGGTCGATGAAGGGTTTAGGGTAATTGTCTTTTGGAAAATACTTATTGATATACCTATAGTCGATGTAAACTTGAACTGTCCCTTGTTCCTTTGTGACCAGAACTATGTTAGAAACCCATTCGTTCAGAGGTACAGGGTAAATGAAACCAGATTTTAATAATTTTTCTACTTCTTCCATTATTGACACAATTTTCTAAGGATGGACAAGGTGAAGTTTCTATTTTATATGTTTGGATTCAGGGTAAGTTTTAATTTCATGCAGAACCATCGAAGGATCGATCCCTTGAATTTCTTCTAGCTCTAAGAAAAAATATCACAAAATTCTTTAAATAAGGAGGTGTCGTCTTGAATTTCTTCAGTCGAATAATTCATTCCTAATTGTATATTACCCATGACACCCTCTTTTTATGATATGTCTACGATGATGGTTTTCAAACTTTTTCCTAAATTTCCCTCGAAGATAGTATCCTGAGTAAGTATCGAAGATTGAGAATTATCGACAATATCAGATGGAAAAATAGATTGAATATTTTACTCGATTTCATCCAAAATTGGAAAAAAGGATGAGTGGTGGTGGTTATAATACCAAGGTGATTCTTTGATACTAGGAATTTCCATTATGGCTTCGTCAGATGGAAAAATATGTAGGATGTAATCAAAGGTCGATGATAAGGAATTCAACGAACATGGTAATGAATAAGGATTGGATGCCACCAGATGTTGGTTGTTGAGTGAAGGAGAGGTGGATTGAATGGGATCATATTTGGCCTGTAATACCCCAAGTCAGAACCCCTTTTGAATTGTAATGATGTTTAATGAATTTTCTAGGCTATTGAGCCAATTATTTCTAAGTTGTCAGGCTTATTTGTTTATTAGGACGAAGAGCCTAGATGTTAAGGCTAGTGAGCCTATTTTTGTATATGCAATTATGTAGATCATAAATAAAAAAAATGCATCGTTGTGTGTAGACCAACCATGAAGAAAGAGTTATGGGGGACTAAGATCCACTAGGAAGAAAAAGAGAAGTGGGCTGACAGGATAGGAAAAAGGGGATAATATTGAGGGATTAACCCAGGTGAATATTATAATGTATTTCATAAATTACTAAAGTTTTGGAAATAAACCATGTTATTCAAAGTTCCTTTTAGGAGGAACAAACTCCAAGTTGAGACGAACGATCTCTTAGAGAGCCATGTGTCATCCTAGGCACATGCAAATTTATGTGGGGAATTCCATATGTTAGACCCATGATTTTCATAGCTAAGGTTAGAGGTTTTTCAAAAATTTCCAAAGTCATGCATGTTAGCACCCATATTGTTTTTATGCCTGGCATCATCTAACATCTCCAAGGGTAAGTTTCAAAAGGAAGCTTATCATTTATTATTTCCATTTCCATTTTCAACTACACACTGCAAAATTTTCTACGTGTTGCGCAGAACACTTCATCGCGCAAAGGATTCTATGGCACAGTGGATTTCATCACGCAGTGGATTTCATTGTGCAGTGAATTTCGTCGCGCAGTGGGTTGTTGCACATCGGATGTTGTCACACATAGGATGTTGTCACATAGAGGATGTCATCGTGCAATGGATTTTGTCGCATAGTGTATTTCTTTTCACAAAGGATTCTATCGTGCAAAGGATTTTGTCGTGTAGAGGATGCTTTCGCACAAAGGATTTTCCTTTGCACATTCTATAGGTTGTGTTGCGCAAATGACTGGTTTAGTGGACAACGTCAAGATCACGTTCTAACCACCTGGAGAGGAATTGTGAAACTCCGTGAGAGGTTTTTGTTTAGGACAAACCAAGTAATAAATACCTCTCTCATATTTTAAAAACGTTTCATATTTTGGAATATTCAAAGGAATCTTTGAGCCCTATTTTTCAGTTTTCAAGATTTCCTGTTCGAGACATCTTTTTGTGACATGTATTCCGACCATATGGAGATGAATTTCGAGAAACTGAGAGAAATATTTTTCTTTATAACAATCTTAAATAAAAAAACCTTTCTGAATTTCAAAAAATAGTTTTCTACTAGTGATATATGATGTCATATTTAATTCCTATTTTCCCAGTTTGTTGCGCAATCAATTGCGTTTTTGTTGTAGGTTACTATTGCATAGAAGACTTGTTGTGCATGGGTGACAAAGTTTCCAACAATGCACATGATGGCTTATCACAACCATATGGTCGAATTTTGATCATGATCAATGACTATAAATAATATATTGGTTATGATTATGATTTGGCAAAGTCGAGTTTTCTATTTTTAGTAAATCCATTGAAGTTATTTTTCTCTTTCAAAGAAATCAGATCCATAAGTCTAGGAGAGAGTAGTTCGACCCTAGCAGCCAAGGGTGACATTCATTTTCTATATATGGGGATTGTTTTCATGTAAAATTTGTTGGCTGACAAAATAGTGTAGACAATGACTATTCAATGTAACTTTCGAATTCAATTGAAACTTAATGCAAAGGTAATGAAGCTTCAATGAAAATATTCTAACGGTGGCAGTATGATGTATTGTATTATTTCTTTCTGTATGTTCTTTCCTGTGCTATTATATTCACATCTATAAATTTTTGTCTAAATCAGAATGTGATTTCAAATCTAGAATTCACTGCGCAGTGCTCTAGATTCGCACCATTTTGATTTCAAATCTAGAATTCACTGCGCAGTGCTCTAGATTCGCACCATTTAGAAAAAATGTGTTTCTTCTAAGTTAAATCTAAATTCATCCTCAGAGGTGATCTTATTTTCTTCATGTGTTTTTCTCCTTCCACACAGAACGATTTTTAACTGAAATATTGTTTCTTATTTATCATGTATCCTCTCAATTTCAGTCACTAAGTCATTTGTTTCTCTCGTTTTCATAAGTTGACTCCATTTCCCAATGGTACCTTCTCTCTTGTTTGTCCTACCATCCCTTTTAAAACAAAAATAAACTTGTCCTATTGCACAATATGACCTTTGTGCATTTATTGATGAAATATTTGAGGTATTACCATTCATTAGACATATGAGAGAGCCTTCTCTGGTTGTATAGGTCAGAATACAATCTAAAGTTGGTTGAAATAGTTACCTCAGGGATTTCTTTGATACAACCAAAAGAAATTACCGAGTGCTAACACCTCAAACATAGAAAATTATGATGAGTATTTGGATATTCAATCATGATTAATTCACAACAAAAATTAACAAAAACCCATATAATACATAAAATTTCAATGACAGACGGAAATAAATATAAAATATCCTACAAAACATATTTTTATAAAAAAACTCATCATAAAAAATTTAATTGATAGTTTACAACAATTTTACATGGTAAAGACCTATACAGGGAAATATCCACGGGACAATGATATTCGGTTTATTTATATTTCAAGGTTGATATTACATTATCCAGACCAAGCTTACACACTCACTCATTCACTCATATTCTTTGCATCTACATGCTTACATAGATATATAACAGTTCTCGATAACAATTAATGTGCTCATATCCCTATTCTAATTCTAGCTGATTTGACCCAACTAGATACTGATTAAGGGCCATAAAATCTACCCAATATCTAAATACGTGTGTACACTGTAAATTGGCTGGCACCAATTCAACAATCTCCACCTTGACAACAAATTTACCTAAATATCATTGTACAATTTTGTTCATTACATATGATGCAAGCCAAGAGAATCCAAACACCACTGCAGCTTCTCTAATAACAATGGTTTCATGAACACATATGTATGATTTGCTCGAGTTTAGATTTTCTCAGGGATCACTCCACCTCCAACATGTCTTCCAAAATGATGCTTTGAGACATATGTTAAGGTATATCTCCTTCTATCCAAAATACCTGCAAAATCTAAATTACAATTACCATAGACTAAACCACTAAAACCATTATAGGTGATACTTGTGCCTCTAAAAAATAGAAGCACCCATTTCACTGTTTCAGCTAAATTTTCCATGTGTCTAACAACATCAACTGAATGTGAAATATCTGGTCTTAACCATTTCATCGCATACAACAAACCTTCTACTGAAATGGAACATGGTATATGAGACATAACCTTTTCTTCTTTATAAACATGACCTAGACTTGAAGAAAACTTGAATGGAAAGCAATGGGGATATTATTAGGTTTTACATTGTTCATACTGAACTTCATCAGTATCAATTTCTATTGTGATAACCACAACTTACCATGCATACCATCTATGTGTACTTCTATGCCCAATTTTTTTTCCGCTGCTCATTGATCCTTCATCTGAAATGCTTTGCTCACACAAGTCATTATCTTACTAAACTCAACCATGTTTTGGCTTGAAATGAACATGTCATCAACAAATAAAATTAAGATAGTGAATGTACTATAAACAATATAGTCATACTTACCCCTTGAAACATTTTGTCTCACCATGAACGATTCAAACCTCTTGTACAGTTGCTTGGGTACCTTTAGGCCATACAATGAATCCTCGGGCTTGCAAACAAATCTTTCATTGTGATCTTGAACAAACTCTTCTGGTTGTTCCAAACATACTATATCTCTGTTAATGACAATTTTGTGGGTAGTAGGATCCCACTGATTACATCCCTTTACACCATCATAACTTGTAGAGATATCAAACAAGTAGGAATTCAGAAACAAAGATTGTAAGTCTAGAAATAATTTATGACTTACGAGTACCCACAACTCTTTCTTGCTCATATGACCTTGTTGCTTCTTCCATAAAAAAGAAGATACATCTGTTATCTCAGATGCGACTTTAGTACTACCTTCCATCTTATAAAGGTTATCAACCTTTGTTTCCTTCATCACTAATAAACTTCCTTTCGACACTTTGAGTGCTACACCTTGACCTGTATACTTATATCCACCAGAATCCAAAACCCCTTATGAAATCAAATTTAACTTAAGCTCAGCTACATATCTAACATCTGTTAATTTTCTAACAATATGATCGAACATCATGATTCTAATGATGCCAACCCCAACAATTTTTACAAGAAATACCATTTCCCATAAACACTACACCCTCATCAATTGATTGGTAAGAAGTGAACCAATTTCTATATGAGCACATGTGGTGGGAGGCACCTGAATCTAACTGCCATTCTCCCTGATATTGTAAACTACTAGAAATAGATAAAACTTCATCAGTCATACCTGGATTTGTTGAAGCCAAATTTGCTTCCTTTGTAGAGTTCACCTCATATTCTTTTCTTTTCCAACAGTCTTTCTTGAGATGCCATGTTTTGCCACAGTACCAACATTTTGCTCTACCCTTTATACCTCTTGACTTAGATGTTGAAGAAATTCTTTGATTCTTCTTTTTGGGACGACCTATGATCACCATCGCCTATGAAGTTGATGTTTCTTGACTATATTTTCTCCTCATCTCCTCAGCAAACAAAGCTCCCACAACATAGTCATAATCTAGAACATCTGTTGAGCTAAAGCTAATAGAGGTGGCTAAACTATACCAAGACCCAGGAAACAAACATGATAGTGTAATAGCCTTATCTTCATATTTGAGTTTAACTTCTATACTATTCAATTGAACTATAAGGGTATTAAAGGTATTTAAATGATCAACAACTTTCATACCTTCTTTCATTCACAAACTGTATAATTGCTTCTTCAAGTAGATTTTTCTCGTCAACGAATTTGTCATATACAGACTTTCCATCTTACTCCATAAGCCTATTGTTGTATCCTCTCCTACGATATTAAACAAAACTTCATCTGCCATACATAGATGAATGGTATTGAGTGTTATGGCGTCTAGAAACTGACCCATGGTCGCGTGGGTTGGGAACTGAGAGAAGAAATCTGTGGGGATTCTTGATTGAACAAGAATCATAGAGAATGAAAACTAAACGTTTTCTTGAATCATATTTTTTTATGAATGTTGTGGGATTTGTTAAGGAATGACGACCTGAAAATTTTTGGTTGTTTGCACATTGTGTTTGCAGAAGTTTAATGAGTTCCAAAACCGATTAGAGTTGCCACTGAGCGCAAAGAAATGGAAGAGGCATAGATTGCTTCCAGTTCAGAGAATGAAATAAAATGGATGGATGTTCATTTGGGAGTTGAAGGGTCGAACTCCAATGGGCATGGAGAAGAGATAGATAAGGAAGGACATATGATGAAAATCATTGAAAGATTGCAGAAAGATGCCCAAACTCATCGAGCAGATAGAAGAAAGCTCATGAAAGCTAAGGAACAACAGGGATAATTCAACTTAAAGTTGATGAAGAGTCTGGAGAGAATATAAAATAAGTTGGACAAGGAGAGAGACTCAAGCAAAACAGGGAGTCACCAGACTTCTGAGGGAAGAAGATCAAGGAGTGTTGGTAGACA
>CBVK0100681714.1:0-10493 GCA_900067695.1 Picea abies
CCATAGAGTCCTCCAAAAGTGTCCTACAAATTTGGTGTCCTTGTTTGAGACTATGCTTCTCGACAATCCATGTAGTCTCACCACTTCTCTCAAAAACAAATTGGCTATGTGTGTATCATCGTTTTTCTTTTGACATGGTATGAAGTGTTCCATTTTTGAAAATCTGTCCACCACAAAAGATATGGAATCTCTCCCTTTTTGAGTTCTCGGAAATCCCAAAACAAAATCCATACTGATTTCATCCCATGGCCTTTTTGGAATTGGTAATGGTTGATACGAACCAGTTTTCTGTTGTCTTCCTTTTTCATACTGAAAAATTATTCACTTGTTTACAAAATTTTTCACTTCTTCCCTCATGCTCGGCCAATAATATGAATTACTCAGCTGTGCAAATGTCTTATCATGACCAAAATGTCTATCTAAACCTCCATTGTGTTTCTCTTTCAATAAGTTATCTCTTATTGAGAATTTCAGTATGCATAATTGGCTTCCCTTGAATAATAATCCATCCTATATCAAACATTCAGTCCATGGGATTTTGTCTCCCAACAAAGGATTCTTGCATGCCTCATAACCTTCCTTAAAATCTGCATCTTCTCAGTACATCTCATTGAGGTGTTCAAACCCTAAATTCTCAACCTGTAATTCCTGTACAATTAAAATCCTCCTGATCAAATCATATGCAACTTTGTTATCCATTCCAACAATATGTTTAATAACAAAAGTAAAATTTTGCATAAATTCTACCCATTTAACATGTCCTTGATTCAAATTTTCTTGCCTAGTAATAAATTGCAAAGCTTGATTATCACTGTACAAGATAAATTCTTTAGGAATTAGATAGTGTCTCCACTTCTTCAAAGCTTGAATCACTTTAGGAATTAGATAGTGTCTCCACTTCTTCAAAGCTTGAATCACTGCATAAAATTGTTTTTCATATGTGGAATACTTCTTGTTGGTGTCATTCAGTTTCTCATTGAAATAAGCAACTTGCCTATTATCCTGACTCAAGACTTCTCCAATAGCTAATCCACTTGCATCACATCTCACTTGAAATGTTTTTCTAAAATTTTCCAAGACCATAATTGGTTTTTTTGTGATCTTCTCCTTCAACACTTTGAAACTTTTTTCAGCATCCTCTGTCCATTTAAAACACTTTTGTTTCTTCTTCACAGTGTCCAACATGGGTGCACATATACCACTAAAAGTTCTGATAAACTTTCTATAAAATATTTCTAACCCATGAAAAATTCTTACCTTGAATATGTTGCTTGATGATGGGCATTCTCTGATTGCTCGCACCTTTTTTGGATACATCTTCAATTCATTAGAAGAGATCACAAAACCCAATTATATGAGTTCCTTCTTCATAAAATAACTTTTCTTTAGATTTATCAACAATTTTTCCGAAGAGATCACAAAACCCAATTATATGAGTTCCTTCTTCATAAAATAACTTTTCTTTAGATTTATCAACAATTTTTCCCGTTGAAACTTTTCCATCACTGATGTTAGATGTATTAAGTGTTATCTCTCTTTCTTACTGAAGATTAGTATGACATCCAGATATACTATGACAAATTTTCCTAAGAAGTATTTCAATACTTCATTCATCAATATCATAAATGTGCTTGGTGAATTTTTCAATCCCAATGCATGACCAACCATTCAAACAATCCTTCATTTGTGTTGAATGTTTTTTTCCATTCATCTCCCTCTCTCATTCTTATTTGATGATATCCACTCTTCAAGTCTATGTTGGAAAAATAGCTCTCTCCACTCAAACATTCCATCAAATCATCCATCCTCGGTAAAGGAAATATGTACCTAATGGTTATCTTATTGATGGATCAGAAATCTGTAAAAATTCTCCATCCTCCATCCTTCTTTCAACTTAACACAGTTGGCACTGCACATGGGCTTAGGATTTCCTTTACTAAACCTTTATCCAACAACTCTTGGACTTGATTTTTGACTTCCTCATTCTCTCTAGGTGTCAACCTATAAGATGATTTGTTCAATAAACTAGCTCTTGTAATAAGGTCAATATGATGGCTTATACTCCTAATGGGTGGGAATGAGTGAGGTAACTCATCCACTACTATGTCAGCAAATGTTTCTAAAAGTTCCTGGATTTCTACAGGAAAATCTTTCACAAAAGTATTTGTAAGGATAACTTTAGGCTTCCTCACTACAACAAATTGCATTTCTTTCTCCTTCTTTACTTCATTCAGGAGTTCCTTCCCACTCATGAGAATTATACTTGAACTAGCTTCCCTCTTTTCCTCTTTGTCTTCTATGGGTAACAACATATGTGTCCTACAATTCTTTTCTAGGGTATAAGTATTATTTCTTCCATCGTGAATAAATTTTCTGTCAAACTGCCATGGTCTCCCCAATAAAATGTGACATACATCCATAGGAATTACATCACATACTATTTCATCCCTATAACCTCCTATTTTAAATTCAACTTGGCATTGCTAACTTACCACTACTTGATTTCCTTTCTACAACCATGATACCTTGTATGAGTTTGGATGTGTTGTTGTATTTAACTCTAGTTTCTCCACCATCTCTATGGATACTATATTGTCAGTTCTCCCACTATCTATGATCACCTTGAAAACTTTGTCTTTATCCTTGCAAGAAGTTATGAACAGACTTGTTCGCTGAACTAGTTCCTCTGGTTCCTTATCTTGTTTAAGAAGAATCTTCCTCATCATGAGGTTCTTTCCTCCTTATGATGCTTCTTCTTCCATATATTTCTATGCTTCAATAATGTGTGCTTCACCTCCTCCTTCTTTCTTTCTCTCGAGACATTCCCAAGACTTGTTCCCTTGTTTTACAAACGTATAGCATCTAACTATGCCTCCTCTAGTTCTTTGTCTTCCTATTCCTCCGGAAAAAAAACTTCTTCCACCATGTTGTCCTTCTTTCGAAATTCCACATTTCTCATGGTGACTATGTTTTTTTTCAGCTTCATGCTTCGGCTTCTAGAACTTTTCTTTGCTGGTTCCCTTACCTGTGTTTGATTTTCCCCCTCTGTTCTGTTGGCTTTACTTCCGGGCCAATTTTTATTCATCTTTCAAGGCTACTTGATAAGCATCCTCGACTGTACTAACCGACATCATGCTGATATCCTCTTAGATTTCATATCTCAACCCATTGATATATCTGGCCATCTTTTCATATTCATTCTCTTTTTGTCCAGCCCTATTGTTCAGTCTGTAAAATTACTCAGTGTACTCCTTCACTGATAAGCTCTTTTGTCTTAGGTTTTGCAATATTGTTAACAGATTGATTTGGTAATCCTTCAGGATAAATTTGGCCTTCATCTTGGCTGCCATCCTATCTTAGTTCTTAATTTTCTACTTACCATTGCTCCTACATTTGGCTTGCAGTTCATCCCACCATAACGTTGCATGACCTTTCACTCTTTTCACTTCATGCTTCACCATCTTGTGTTCTTCAACATCTTCCTAATCAAAGTATTTGTCGATAGCACATACCCAATCTAACAATAATTCAACTTCTAAATTGACTTCATACATCGGTACCTCTATTCTTTCTCTAGCTCCTATCTTTGAAACAACTTTTATTAAGCGATCTTATGCATCATCCTTTGCTACATTTTCTTCAACCTCTTATTCTTCACTCTCAACTTCACTGATATCTCTAGTGTTTGGTTCTCTTCTCTGTGTTGTTTCCATGGCATCCAGTCTCATTCAGGGTCACCTCATTTCTTCTTCCATTTCTACATTCTCTCTACACCTTTTGGGTGGCATGATTCCACTACGTCACCTACAAAGAGAAATCAAATTCTTGATAACACAATTGATACCAACTTACCTCCTTTATAATTTTCTTTATGTCTTAAAAAAAAATCAATGTCAACTCTGATACCACCCAATTCATCCCCCTTACTCCCCTCGCAGGGCTACATGACCTCCTGGTCAAAGGATCTCCGATTCTCAAGTCGAATGAATCTCTAAAACCTCAATGGTCTCATTTTGTGACTACATACAGGTCATTCTGGCTTATATGCGCAGGTTTAATGGCACTTTTGACCTTTCCTTTCACTTTCCTATGAAATATCAGTGTGTTGGGCGTTAGCTCCTTTTTAGATAAGCCCTCTCATGATATGACCTTGGGCGATGACCACGCGATTGTGGGCACAACCACAGGTGGTTTGAATTCAAACTACTTTTCGACCCACAATTCTCCTTGAGCATTCGTATGTCCTCTTGGAAAAAAACACTGTATGGATTGTGGCCCTCCCTCGATATTTTAAATTCCATGCAACTCCTCTCCCTCCAATGCTATGGGATCATCGATCTCACAATCTTGACGATACTTCTTGAATTGATGGTTCAAATCTGCATCTTCCAAATACATGGCCAGATATCTCCCATCGAGGTCAATGGATGTGATCTATTCGCAATTCTGGACTTCAGGGTTCTGAAATCTCAAAACTAGCTCTCTTTCATACTCCAATCCTCCAGAGCTGACGATATGTGAACACATGTCCTATGAAATCAACAGTGTTTATCACTTCAGAACCCTGTGAACACATGTCCTATGAAATCAACGGTGTTTATCACTTCAGAACCCTGGATTCCAAAGCTCTAAAACCCTTTTCTTCTTTGGATTTTATTTGAAGACTCTAATCCACTAATGCGTGTTGTCTTCGGATCAACAGCTTCGATACCTTTTCATATCTAGAATTCTAACTTTTCTCTCCCTGCGAAGTATGCAGATTTATGTCATGTGTCATATTGATCTAACGATTGAGGATTACTTCAGGAATTTACCTAGATTGCATGAATCTATGCTATGTCTCTCCTAGATCCGATGAATTGAAATCACTTCGGGACTTCAGGGTTTGGCAGTCTCATTTCTCAACTGAAACTCCACAACAAATTTACCCAGATATTGCGATCTATTGAAAATTGTTCACTTATAGATCAATGACTCTCGACTCTTTGTCTCTTCGGGCTTCACATGTTTCAACACTTTGACCTTCACCTTCCTATGGATCTTATGAGTAGTCGACACGTGTCATACAGGATCCAACGATCCATGTTCACTCCGACCCTTCAGCTCTCCACACTTTAGAAATATCAAGTTTCAAACTTGCCTCCTCCAAGACTCATAGTATCTAATGGATCAGATCCACTCTGGTAATCCAATAGTTGAATTTTACCCCGAACAATCTGACAGCTCAGACCTATTCATGGGATCGGATGACTGAGATTCTACTTCGGGTTTTCGGCTCTTTGGGTTTCTGAAATCTTGGTTCTAAACCCTTGGTGTATTCTATATTCTAAGTGTGCAAAGAACTAAAGCTCGTGCACCTTACTCTGATCAGACAATTGTTGATCCATTGCACTATCATCCAATGAACACTGTCGCTCCTCCTCTTGAGCTTCTTATCTCTCTGTGGCTTAGAATATTTTCTAAGTGTTCAAAGTTTTCTAACCTTTGCTCCTCCTACAAGTCCGACTCTTGGATATCGTTAACACTTATGAAAAGTGTTATCCCTTCTAATCTTTAACCTTAAATGTATTTCAATTTCCCATGCACACCTTATGTTCTCAGGATTTTGATAACTCAGTTCAAAGGATTTCCTGGAAAGAAATTATTCTCTCCCACCTGGCGTCCCTGTGTCTCGGGTTCTTTGATTCTTGGTCGCTCTTTGACACTATGCACACCTTGCACCTGGTCTAAGTTTCCTTTTTTCTCCATGAACTTCTCTGAGTCACTCTAAGTCTCAATCGACGCAATCTTTGTGTTTGAGATGCACACCTTTCATATGAGTGTCATAAGAGAAACAATTGAAGCTCATCCAGTTTCGTCACGAACTCATACAATCAATTTCTCAAACAAGCATACATGAACAAAATTAAATAAAATCACATACACAAAATATAACATTCATTCAATCATACATCAAAATGAACACAGTCCAAGATTTGGGACAATTCTGTCTGTTCTATTCATTCATGAAAAAACATTACATAGTATTTCTTCTACTCTACTCTAGTATATTGATCTCTTTGATCTCTATCTCATCTCCTCCTAATCTCATATTAATTTTTCAATGCAACAAAAAACTATCTAAGGACCGACTCCATGAGCTCTCATCATCCTTTCTGCAACCTATCCTATAAAACTCTTAGTGATTACCTACTTTGTCCTATTACAATAACTAATAGTTATTCCCAAATAAGAGTTAACACTCAATATATGCAACCCCTTATAGTCCTTCACGACTTTACAAGCATGACATATTTAAAAATGATGCTTTCAAAAATATCTCAATAACTCTATTTAATTTTGAGTTAATTTCTTATTTGAAACTCTGTCATGATGAGATGTCGTTCCTTTGCCTCCATGCTTGTGTTTTGACTTTGGAGGCAATGTTCCTACAACACTATTCATCTCACATATTCGAAAATATTGGCATTAATTAGCAAAAATATCAAGAGCATCTATCATTAAGATGAATTAAACCAAAATCTATGTAAGATCATATTGTCTTCCTCTAGCGTTTCTTTTAAATACTTATTTCAATTTCTCTCTATCATAAAAGAGTTTGGCTTTAGGGTCCCTTCGTTCTAATGTTCCTAGTCATGGGCATGTAAGACAACTTAGAGAGGCCATTGAGGCCCAAATGAAATAAGAGAGACTTGTTTTATGTGACGTGATATTTGAGGCAAAAACAAATCTCTTATCTAACAGAAACTCAGAAAGGGGAAAAAAAAACAAGTATCTTATGATTGGTGTTCATCCTCTATTCGATACCTTCATTGGTTGAAAATCCTGCCAGGAGATTTGTTTGTTGATATTGTTTGTTTTCTTGCTGTGATTCGAAAGCGATTTTTAGGTGATGTACAAAATACGTGTTATTAATCACTATTTGATGCATCCCCCCTACTCGCCCCGTAGGGATACACGACCTCTCGATCAAAGGATCTATGATTATCGAGTCAAATGACTCTCTAAAACCTCAACGGTCTCATTCTATGACTACACACAGGTCCTTTCGGCTTCAAGGTGAAGTTTTAATGGCACTCGCGACCTTCACTTTTGCTTTCTTGTGAAATCTCAGAGTGTCGGGTGTTAGATATTTTTCGGATAAGCCCTCTCATGATATGACCTTGGGTGATGACCACGTGATTGTGGGCACAACCACAAGTGGTTTGAAGTCAAACTACTTTTCATCCCGCAATTCTCCTTGAGCCTCCACATGTCCTCTTGGAAAAAGCACGGTATGGATTGTGGCTCACCCTCAATATTTTAAAGTCTGCACAACTCCTCTCCTCGTAGTCCTATGTGATCATTGATCTTGCGATCTTGAAGATACTTCTTGAACTGGAGGATCAAACCTGTGTCTTCCAAATCCACGAATAGGTTTTTCCCTTCGATATCAACGGATGTGATCTCTTCGCAATTCTGGACTTTGGGGTTTTGAAATCCCAAACACATCTCTCTTTCGTACTCCAATCTTCTGGAGTTGATGATCTATGAACACCTATCTCATGAAATCAATGGTGTTGATTACTTTGGAACCCCAGACTCCATATTTCTCAAACTTCAACCCTTTCCTTCTTTGGATTTTATCCAAAGACTCTAATCCACTGATGCATGTCCTCTTCAGATCAATGGCTATGATCCCTTCATGTATCCGGACTTTGTACTTTCCAACTCTCAAATTTTATCTCCCCATGAAGTATGCATATTTTTGTTGCATGTCCTCTTGATATAACGATCAAGGATTACCTCGGGACTTTAACTGCAGTACATGGATCTATTCTACGTCCCTCCTAGATTCGATGGCTCTGAATCACTTCGGGACTTCGAGGTTCAACAATCTCAATTCTCAACTAAAACTCCACAACAAATTTACCCAGAGCTTGTGATCTATTGACAAGTGTCCACTTATAACTCGATAACTCTCATCTCTTCATCTCTTCGGGCTTCAGGTGTTTCAACACTTTGACATTCACCTTCCTCTGGATCTTTCGACCCATTGACATGTGTCCTCATGGATCCAATGGTCCAAATTTTCTCCTAACCTTTGACTCTCCACGCTTTAGAAATATCAAGTTTCAAACATGCCTTCTCCTGGACTCATGGTATTTGACGACTCAGATCCACTATGGAAATCTGATGCTTGAAGTTTACCCTGAACAATTTGACAACTCAGATCTGTTCCTATGATTGGATGACAGAGATTCTACTTCAGGCTTCAATCTCTTCGGGCTTCGAAAATCTCAGTTCTCAACCCTTGGTGTATTCTCTCTTCTAATTGTGCGAAGCACTAAGTCTCGTGCACCTTACATTGATCATACAGTTGTTGATCCATTGCACTGTGATCCAATGACCAGTATTGCTCCTCCTCCTGAGCTTTTGATCTCTATATGACTTAGAATATTTTCTAGGTGTTCAATGGTTTCAAACCTTTTCTCCTCCTACGAGTCTGAATCTTAGATATTGTTAAAACTTATGAAAACTCCTATCCCTTATGAGATTTTTCCTTAAAGAGATTTCTATCTTCCATGCACACCTTGCATTCTATGGATTTCGATAACTCAGTTCGAAGGATTTCTTGGAAATAAATTCTTCTCACCCACCTGGCATTCCTTTCTCTCGGGTTCTTCAATGCTTGGTTTCTCTTTGACGTTGTGCACACCTTGCACCTTGTCTAAGTTTCCTTTGTTCTTCCTGAACTTCTCTGAGTCACTCTAAGACTCAATCGATGCACTCTTTGGGTTCAAGATGCACACCTTGCATATGAGTGTCAGAAGAGAAACAATTTAAACTTATCCAGTTTCGTCATGAACGCATACAATACATTTCTTAAACAATCATACATGAATGAAATGAAATAAAATCACATACATAGAATATCACATTCATTCAATTATACATCAAAATGAACACAGTCCAAGATTTGGGACAATATTGTTTGTTCTATTCATTCATGAAAACAAATTACATAGTATTTATTCTACTCTACTCTATTCTAGTGATCTCTCTAATCTCTATCTCGTCTCCTCCTAATCTCATAATAATTTTACAATGCAACAACAAACTATCTAAGGACAGGCTCCATGAGCTCTCGTCATCCTGTTTGCAACATATCCTATAAAACTCTTAGCGGTTACCTACTTTGTCTTATTACAATAACTAACAGTTATTTCCAGATAAGATTCAACACTCAATATCTGCAACCCCTTACAATCCTTCATGACTTTACAAACATGACATATTTAAAAATGCTTCATTCAAAAATATCTCAACAACTCGATTTAATTCTGAGTTAATTTCTTATTTGAAACTATGTCATGTTGAGATGTCGTTCCTTTGCCTTCATGCTTTCATTTTGACTTTTGAGGCGATGCTCCTGCATCACTATTCAATGCACATATTCGAAAAGATTGGTATTAATTAGCTAAAATATCAAGAGCATCTTTCATGAAGATGAAGTAAACCAAAATATATAGAAGATCGTATTGTCTTCCTCCAACGTTGCTTTTAAATAGTTATTGCCATTTATCTCTATCATCTAATAGTTGGTCTTTAGGGTGCCTTCATTCTAATGTTCCCGGTCATGGACATGTAAGACAACCTAGAGATGCCATTAAGGCCCAAATGAAAGAAGAGAGACTGGTTTTATGTGACGTGAGCTTTGAGGGAAAAAAAAGCTCTCTTATCCAATAGAAACTCAAATAGGGGAAAAAAAAAGTATCTTATGGTTGGTGTTCTCCCTATATTCAATACTTTGGTCGGTTGAAAAGCCTACATAGATATTTGTTTGTTGATATTATTTGTTTTCTTGCTAGGATTGAGAAGGGATTTTCAGGTCGTGTGTAAGATACTCCCTCATTGATGTATATAGTTTATTCGAACAACACAGATTTGGCAAGTGTATTGAATTCTGCAGAGGACACAAGAATTTGTCCTCGTCAGGGGTGTTGCACGTACCATGGCTTGAAAAATGGTCTGTGATATTAAGAAATGACCTGAAATATTACTCCATTTGCAAATTTACCCAGAAGCAGGTAAGATAAACTATATGGGTGGATAAAATGACATACTAAAATTGCAGAAGATTCTATTTCAAAGTTTGTTGAGCTACTTCTAGGTGTGGTAACAGACTTGACAGAAACCCATATTCTTTGTCAAAGTTTGTTCACTATCCTCTGGATGTAGTTACAGACTCCACATACAATCAACTGCCTATCGCTACTGCAATTTTTTTATTTTACTATTGCTACTCATATAACTAAATTATGGACTTTGCAACGTTTTTTGAGGATTACTTTATACTACCACCTTCTGCAAGGGGCTTTGCATGTTCAGGTAATGATTTGGTTTCTGAAAATATCATTTTACTACCACCTTCATGTAATCATCTTATTTCATTCTTTATAAGAGACCTTAATGTAGTGGTGTGTTTCCAAATCTGTTTCAACCTAATGTCA
>CBVK0100681718.1:0-10123 GCA_900067695.1 Picea abies
AGATACAATTTGACCCTCAGGCCCTCACCTCTGTTGGATGTATCTTGTATCCCTATTTCAAAGTGTCACCAACCACTTTCGATAATTAGCCATTCCTTACTTGTTGTTTTTTATCCCTGCCACCTTCCTTCTCTTTGGAAATTCAATTGGTAAGATTTAATGGTAGAAATTCATTGTGCATGAAACTTAAACATGTCATTAATAACCATCCTCTCTTCCATGGTACACATTTTTCATTCAAGTCCCAAAACATACAATTTGACCTTCAAGAGGTCACATCTCCTAGGGAACCATTTTTGCCCTGATTCTGAGACTCCTCCGATGACTTTCCATACCTTCTGATTTCATGAAATCTCTTTCGTCCTTCCTCGGGTTGGCGGATTCATGAAACATCCAATTCTTAGGCAGTGTTTACTATGCCCGACCAAGGTTTACTACCAATAGTGCATCATTCAACATCTGTATTGACCACCATTAAGAAGAGAAAGTGTAGATGAGACAATGCAATTGACTTAAAGATCAACTCGTTGAATATAAATCAATTTATCTTCTCTTATTTTCTCTTTATGCGATATATATTACAAGTTTCAATATATTAGCGAAAATGAATCCACCAGGACGTTTCTCTATTCCATACTTAAGACACTTTTTTCATTTGTCGGTTCCCGGATAGGTGGGCTCACGTTTTCACCTAGATTGTTCTGTGTCCTACAAACATTACCCAGACTTCTGTGATACACAAATTTCCCTTTAGACTGTCCTATCATACTCTCTTCGGTGTTACGCGTATTGCACTCAAAAAGTTCTGAAACATACAATTTGATCCTCGTGTCCTCACCTGGAACAATTTTACCTTGTAACCCTATTTTGAAGCCCACCCAACCGCTTTCCACAATTAGACATTCCTTAACTTCTTTTTCACGTCCCCCGGTCATTTCTCTATTCCATACTTACGCCACTTTTTCGATTGTGGGTTCCCGAATAGGAGGGCTTACGTTTGCACCTCCATTTTTTCATGTCTTGCAAACATTACCCGGACTTCCACGATATACAAATTTCCCTCTGGACACTCCTATCACACCCTCTTTGATGTTACACATATTGCACTAAAAAAGTTCTGAGACATACAATTTCACCCTCGTGCCCTCACCTCGAACATTTGTACCTTGTAACCCTATTTTGAAGCTCGCCTGACTGCTTTCCATAATTAGACACTCCTTAACTACTTTTTCACATCTCCATAACCTCCGTACTTATTTCTTACTATGCAATTAGAAACCTTTCATGCTAACAACTCACCATGCAAGAACCGTCAACATTGTCATTAATGAGCGAAACGCTTGAGGAGATCTCCCATTATTACGCATTAAACCAAGATAAACGCTTGAGGAGATCTCCCATTATTACGCATTAAACCAAGATCTACAGAGAGTTATATTGTCCCTTTCGATTGTTCATCTCAAACACAGGTCATTGTCTTGGCCCATTCAATAAATCTGCAATGCTTAATCGTTCATTGTCGTATCCGCCATGTTCACACTTCTATGTGTGCAATTACCGGTCTTTAATGTTAACAATGCATCATGCAACAGTCGTCGAAATTGTCATTAATGAGAAAAAGTCTCGAGGAGATCTCCCATTCACACGCATTGGAACAAGATTTGCATAGGGTTATATTATCCCTTCCAACTCTTCATTTCAAACATTTCCTGGAGAAAATCAACGTTATCGTAAACTTATGGCAGCATCTCGACGGTAATTCTGTGGAGATACAGTGAATATCTTCAGACGTGACAACCATAACTTCCAGTGATCTAGGGCATACTCTTACTATTCATCTCATTCCGCCCAGAACGAAGTGATTTGGACCTTTGGAATCACTCGTGCAGGTTGTGTCCATGAGGTTTTTGACTTTAAGGAGGTGGTCTCTTGGTGCGTCGAAAAATATATTTCAAGCCAAAGAATTATTCCATTGCAGGACCATTCTCCTGTTTCTTTGTCACCTCAATTCTTCCGCAATATGTTAATATTGTCAGAGCCAACATTGAACTTCAGAGGACAATACTGCAAGCAGTTCCTAGAAAAACATGATAACGGGTTGGACCTCTTACCGAAGTTCCTTGAAGACCCGACAATAGTTCCTGAAGATATCAAAAATTCGTAGGTCAGTTCCTTTAGAAATCCATTCCGGGAAATTGCTTGGTTGTTTACAAGAATAACGGGACAGGAATCCACGGAAAACATTTCCCATATAGTTATTTATATTTTGTACTTCACAGTCAAGGAACAATAAAAGGAAAATCACAGTGTACTAATGGTCTTTGGCTCCAAGGAAAATCTTACTTTCCTTCCATGCCACATCACGGACAAGATGTTTGTTGTAGAAATAACAAGGTAATACAACCACTGGTTGCATTTTTTCCATGACAAGAAAAAAAAACAATTCAATCCTCTGCCCTGGAAAGTCGGGGACTTTGTGTGCAGAAACGCCAACAAGATTGACAAATTCACAAGCCATTTCAAGAACTTGAACCTAATATATGTTGAAAGTCTAAAAGGGTTTGACCCTAATGGGATTTTTCGAGAACATTTACTAGCATTTGGCTTTAGCATCTATTTTATCCATAAACGCCTGACTGAAGACAGGGATAGTAACGAAAACAATCCTACTTATGGCGATTGCAACGTAGAGACATTGCAAAGGGTGACTGAATTGTACAGACAATAGGGAAAATTATATGGTGAGGAGAGTGCCCAGTCCCCTGCCAGTACTCCCAAGAGCACGACATCACAAAGCATCGCTTCAACGGCCCAACCCAGTAAGAAAGCAACCCAAAAATATTCAAACGAAGGAGGAGATAAGATCCCTCCTCGCATAAAAATTGATATTTCTCACAAAATTCCACTGACGAAGAAGAGAAAAAACAATGTAGGGCAAGCAGACAAACCCGAAATTGAAAGTGAACAGTTGCAACTTGAAATTGAAACTGAGCACATGCACAAATTTGGTCTATCCACAATGGAAATAGCTGAGACCGACATTTTTTATGAAGATGAATCCTTCATATTCTAGAGCGATGTTTTTGACAGCCAATCTAAAAATATGGTCATTGAAAAGAGAGATGTAACAAATAGGAAAAGCAAATCTCGCACAAAGATTAACTTTAGGAAAATGTGGCTGTCCCAAATCTCCCTATTTCATCGCATAATTGGTGATGCTCTTGATGATTCCATCGGAGGAATTGAAGCGGAGAATGCCAGACTGAAAGACCGTATCAAGGAATTTGAGGAGGCTTTCATTGCTACCCCAGAGTTTTCCAGTCCTTTAGAAAAAAGCGTGTCTTCTACCACTGCAGCCAAGATAAAAGTATCCTCCACCCTCCTTGCATCGTCTATAGTCCTTGTAGAGAATAACATCAAGAAAAGAATGTAGCTAGTTACTGAAGACTGGGAAACATCACAAAATGTAGCTTCCTTCCGAAAGAGGGCAAATGATTTGCAGGATCATTTGCAAGCGAATTTTTAAAATGATCAACGTTTATGTGAACAGGTGCTGACACATTTTTCCAACCATGCCATCAACACCTCGGATCTAAAAAGAAGATAAGAGAATCTCCCCTCCCCAAAGCAGACCAAAAAATTAAAAGCATGCTGACAAAAGAAAGTTAAGAACCTAGAGCTCATTGTCGAATCATGTAAACAAGACATATTAGAAAAGTAAGAATTATTCACAAACTTGATCCAAATAGACCTAGTCGGAAGTACCAACGAGGTTCAAGACCCAAACTTAATTCTCAAATCCTTGTCAATGAACAAATAAGCCTTCGATGAACAAATTGATATTTTAAATGGGTTGTCTTTCTAAAATTTTTACAGCATCGTTGAATCTCGTGTATATGAGCTTGAGAGCTGGGTATTGGACTATTCGGCACACAATGAAGAAATTGAACAGATTCTGCATAGTATTTCAATGGATCTAGGGAAATCAGAAAACAATATTTTCGACATAGAAGTCCATAATGAAATCAATGTGGCCCCCATGAGAAGCTACATTGAAGAATGTTTCCAATGGAGAATGGACAACCTCATTCAGAAAGGTCAACAACCGGTTGACACAATTCCAGTGACCGTCGACGACAACAAAAAAAATGCATCGGCTTCATAGTAAGTCTATACTAATGTCATCTTGTTTTCTTTGTCAATTTAGTTATTATACCTCTTTAAATAGAAAGCTCTAACCAAACACTCATAACCTCCAATTTCTTATTTTCAGGTCTTCCTCTCTATCGTCGCGCACTTCTTCTTTCTACATTCCTAATTCTTGTACTTATTTATTTTTATGGTCCACGGGAGCCCCAATCCCAGTCTATATGACAAATGCATTTAAATTTCCAGAAATATGGAACAGATTCCAGAAATATGCAACAGACATTATTAATTTTTGATAAATTTCAAAGAAAACTAATCCGGGAATGCTAATTTTTTTGTGTCCATGAACGTTTGTTGCGAGACATTATTAGTATTCTATTGTATTTGAATGTTTAATGTGTATGCTTCAGAAATACCTTTGTTGCAAGACATTATTAATATTCTATTGTGTTTGAATGTTTGGAACAGAAACAGAAATATGGAACAGATTCCAGAAATATTTGAATGCTAAATTTTTTGTGTCCAAATATGGAACAGATTCCAGAAATATTTGAATGCTAAATTTTTTGTGTCCAGGAACCTTTGTTGCAAGACATTCAAAGACCAATATCATAGCACTTTTTTAAATGTTAAATCTTTCAAGTACTATCAAAAAAATTGTATATGATACACACATACTTCAAAGTATTTTTTTAGTGTTGTTATCTGCAAAATTTTCATGCCTACTCATCTTCAAATACCTTGAAAGATCTTGGAACCATTTCATTTAATTTTACTTTAATGTATTTTACTTTTATGCTTATTCTATTGTATTTGAATTTTTAATATCCATTCCATATTTTTGATAGACTTCAAAGAAAACAGGAACCTTTGTTGCTTTAGAAATATGAAACAGATCCAACCTTTATTTAATATTCTATTGTATTTGAATATTTATTGTTTATGATTCTTGTTCCTTTTTCCCAGGAACCTTTCTTGCAAATCATTTACATAGAAGTTTTATCAGTACCATGTTTAAACTATATACACCCCAGGAAAAAACTTCCTCATTTGCATATTAACGTGATGCACCTGTTGCCACAAAGTCATCCTCTGCATGGATACCACATGTACTTCAACTTGCTTCCCACGTGTCTGTACTTGATCCGATCATAGTAGTGCATTCACTCCCATTCCTACCTGGCAGGGACTATGCTACCATGCAAAACTTGTTCTAACTCAATTTAACTACAATCAAATCTTCATTTATAAAACTCATTTATAAAATTCATATGTCTTTTCTATTATTAGATGTTATGTAGTGGAAACTCTCGTTATTGTTTTCAACTAAAAAAACCCACTCAATAGGAGGGTGAGCCTCTTTAGCAAAGGCGTCATGTCTCTTCTTAAGCATACTTCTTTTAGATCGCACGATATATATAATGCATTTATTCTCTATAAAATAAATTATGTGTAGACTTTATCCTTTTTTTTGTCAAATATAACATTTCTTTTTTTATTACATAACACACAACGTTTTGCTTGAAATTGAAAATAAACAATATAAAACTCGATCATATTATATGTATTTTCTACTCGGATAAAATTTTCTACTACGATAACGAAATTAGAATTGCACCAAATTAATTTATTATGTGTCAAAAAATAAATACAAAACCTAATCATTTTTATAATTTATTTTATGTATAAAAAATAAATATAAAACCTAATCATTTTATTTGAGAAAATTCCAAAAGATAAAAAATCAACTCTTAATTTTTTCTAATAAAGGCTAACAATATCACCATGGATGTCCTTGTCAACATGTTTATATTTTTTTACCACTCCATTGAAGTGAAAATGAATGTCACTAGCAAATTTACCATGTATTACAATGTCATGGAAAGTATCTTTGCTCCAATAATCGACGTGCATTGTGCAACCTTGACCCTTTTGGTCATGTATCGTTACATTCGGATTGTTCCTTGACTTTTTTAACAAATGAGAAAGTTTTTATTTATAATTAATGCATATACAAATGAAAATGGATAGAATAACACAATTTGTTACCAAGATTATAAAGTAATGTAACAAATTTTATGAATATAAAATATTATAAGGTTGTAGTTTCATTGTAATAATAATGATAAACAAATATCTTACCAAATAAGGTAGTCATAAGCTAATCATGTTGAATGATGTTCTTTACTTTTTAATATTGTTATAAGGATATTTGTTTAGGATGCATTATTTTGCTTATAGAGTTGTATCCAAACGAAATATCCAATAACTAGGGACTATGGATACTTGGAAATATTTTCTGTAAAATCTTGCAAATACGAGATACAGTGGAATATGATGCATGCCATCATAAACATAATGATCCATATTCTCATAAACTTGAAATTTCTTCAATCATATAGTTTTTCCGCACTAGGATGTGGAATTTTATTAATGTTGGAATGCTTTTGATATATATTGTTCATGAAAAAATTTCTTTGTTGAAATGTTATGATACAAGTTTATCACCTTTGTCCATATCTTACAATTTAGACCTTGCATCATAGCTTTTAGCATTCTAATATACACCTTTTTCCTGTATTAAATGAAAATTATGATAGATAGTAAAATTATTAAAAATCTACATATTAAGGAAATAGGATTTTAAACAATTCATGTACATTAATGCGAGATGCATTATTAAGTTAATCTAATAAAAAAAAAATTCAATGTCTTACTTTTCATGTTTTGGGTTTGTACATGCACTACATGTCAGCATGGCGATATAACCATTAGACCAACATGCTGATATGCCCATTAGACCAACACGCTTTCTAGATTAATGCACTTATGAGACCAATCCATTAGCATATTAGCGCATTAGAAAGTTCCATGGTGTAAAGAGTTATAGCTAATCTAAAGATTAATCCAACGACACCATGTTAATATAAGTAAGAATGTGATTAGGAGTGATAGGTTAGATTTTCTTATGACTATATTTTGTTCTTATATGCTAGGATTTGTATGGAAGAATTTGAAATTAGAGGCTCAATCATTTCATGGATATTGTACGAGGCATAAGGAGATTGTATAAATTATATCATAGAATGTAATGAAAATTAATGTGATGTGGTCCTCATTTTTATTTTTGTTTTCATATTGTGGATGGATGCTTGATTATTGTGTGTTTGATTTATGGCATATTTTGTTTTTCTTAGTTAATCACATATGTCTTCATCATGTCTATTAGTGTAATGGGTGCGACCTTAATTTATATCGGATTATTGAAAATTCCAACATTTATGGATTATTGTTGGTCTATTTATTGAATCTATGATCTAAAAAACATAGTGTCAACAATTGGTTCCATTTCTCAGAAATGATAAGTTATTGTAGAAGAAAACAAGTGTACTTTGTGCTCACCATGAGAGATAAAACATTGAATTAAGAAAAAGGAGATCAAGTTCACACAAAGAGAAACACAAAATCTACATGTTGAACTAGAATGGTGAAAGGATAAGTATATCTTTTCTAATAAATATTAATTGTTTTGAATTGAATTTCCTAGTTTGTTGTAAAATTGGATAATAAACAAGTTAAAATAAATACAATACACTACTCTTAAGAACCTGTAATTTAAGACAAAGAAATGGTTGAAAGACTTAAGATACTATATAACAAGTGGATGTGTGAGATGAATTTTTTGTTCGAGCGGGAACGAGGGATACATAGAAGAGTTTTATATCGAACGTCACACTCATTTTAGCATAATTGAATGTGATTTTCAATGAGGACTAAGGGGAAGATTGTCATAATTAATACACATATGGACTTTGATGTTTTTTGTTAAGAAAGGGTTGATATAGATGGTACCTACCATAATGATAGTGTATAACCTCAATATATGTGTTTAGTGTAACATATAATGATCCAGGTGGATATCGGTGGCCACCCAACTTTTCTAATTGGCTCGAAACCATTTTCTCGCAATTTTTGCAATTTAATATTTTTAGCAGTTTTTAACTTATAGGGTCAGTTTAAGGGACTAAACGACATTTTTTCATGATCCAGCAGCTTAATTGATCCCCTTAAATGAATCTTCTCATCAATACCTTTCCAATGAGCTATCATGCACGCTAAAGGGAGATCGCATGCAAAATTTACGACCCCGGGAAGTTAATGTACTTACTTACCCCAACGAGCCCCACATGACTTTTGGCATGTGATCTCCTAGGGTTAGGTTTTTGGATGTCTATGGTTTTTGAATTCATATTTATTGTAAAAATGCCTTCATATCCTCACTCTACTCATCTTCTTGTTAATGAGCATAGTTGTCACATCTCTTTTCAAAGATAAGCTGCCACCATTCTAGCAAGCTTGTTTTCAATCTGCATTTTATAGTTTTCAGCATATTTCTTATTTAATAGGAGTGAAGTTTCACTATATCTATGTTATTGTTCATTGTGTCTCTTGAATAAAATTATAAATATTTGGTTTCATTTCATTTCACTCATAAATATAGATCGGTGGTATCATAGCGGTCTACTCCTTATCATTTTTAATGCATGTCCCTCACGTAGTCAAGGTATAGAGAGTTGGGTCTCGAGATTGTTTATCTTGAGGAAAATTTCTCATACACCGAAGAAACCGTCCATGGTGGGAGAAAAGAAAGATGATAGGATAGGAGATCCTTTCAAAATGTTTTTCAAGGAATCCCTTGAGTGACAGAGGAACGAGATGATGGAAATATTTTCCAAATCCTTTGACGACTACCGAAAAACGTCACATCCAGCTCAAGCGGAAGTGCAACCCACTTCAAGGTACAAATCAATTTTGAAATTCTTATATTTGAGGGTCAAATAGATGAAGGTGATGTAGATAAATGGTTAAACCTTCTAGAATGGTAATTTTTTGCCCACAACTTTTTCGATATAAAAAACATTATATTTGCGCTCCTCAAAGTTGTCCCCCATGTCAAAAATTGGTGGGAGACTCTCTGTGAGAAAAATGAAACAAAAGGATACACATTAATTGCAGTTGTACCCACTTACGATTGATTCAGGGATGATATTAAGGAGCCATACTACCCTTTTGGAAGTTATGAAGACTTGTATATAAGATGGACCGAATTGCGGGATGAAAGAGACCAAACAGTCCCAAAGTTCATCAATGTCTTCCATACCTTGTGTACAAAGATGGGTATCAAATATTCTAAGCGACATATGGTGCTCAAGTACCGTGGAAATATGCATAGATACATATAGACTAAAATGGATTTTTTGGACATCTCGTCCTTGGGCATGACCTATCGATATGCTATCAAAATCAAGAAGAAGATTAAACAAAAGACCCAAAATTTTGGGTCAAGGAACCCCTCATAGTTGAAGTAGGGAAAGGGAATCGCTAACCCACAGAACAAAGGAAAAATAAGATATGGGAAACCTCTTGAAAACCAGTCCAAACCACAAGCAAATAAGGACAATGGGAAGACGAAGAAAGATACCGGGAAGTGGTGCGACTTCCATAAAAGCCCTTGGCATAACACTATCGATTGTCGCTCAAATAAGTCATTAGTGTATGAAGTTAAAGCCTTTGAATCAGATGCAGTTTATGACTCTAAGTCAGAACGAGAGAAGGGGAGTTGGATCATTGACGCGGAACCCAGTGCCACCGTTTCTACCATCAAGATCCAGCCTGTTGAACTTGATGAGCCAGAAGAAGGCGAGCACCTCTTTCATTCATAGATATGGGTGAAAGGAACTCCATTGCACTTCAGCATTGATAGCGGTAGCAAGAAGAAACTCATCTCAAAAAAGGTTTTCAAGCGACTGACCCTACAAAAATCGTTGCACCCACAACCCTACACCATCGAATGACTCTGTCAAGGAAGAGATCTCCTCGTCAGTGAACAATGCCACTTGTCACATGACATCAAGCCATTCAAAGATGAGGTATTGTGTGATGTTTCTCCCCTTGAAGTTTGTGATGTTCTTTT